>SKCR01045575.1:0-64825 GCA_019454045.1 Zanthoxylum bungeanum | reverse complement strand
CTCTTTATCTAGAAACCCTAATTAAAGATTCATGCACATTTTCATTTATAGTATTAACAACTTTCATCATAGGGAAAGGCTACTCATATACATCTTTCCTAATCTAAAACTTTCATTTCTACATTGTAAATAAATTCTCTCTTTCATAGCTATATATTTCTTAATTATAGATTCTTTAGTTATTTTTTCCGTTTTCTTTATTTTTGTTTAGCGAAGTTTTTAGTTGAAGGTCGATATTCTCTTTTCTCGAGTTTTCCTTTTAGATTTACTGAAAAAGATTTTAACGAGGTTAATACTTTCATTTATTCATCTTAAGCTTCTCTTTATCTCTTCTAATTCACTCTTTATTGAACTTTGTTGTCAAAGATAAGCACGATTAGTTTGAAATTTAATGGAGGTTGTGTGTTTTAACCACATCGGTGAATTTTGGTGCAAATGTTTAGGTACTACAAAGTCAAAAATAGACAATACATAATTTTCTTACTTGACGTTTTCATATATTGTCTGGTTTGACATTTCAGGGATCGGTCCAACAATTTGCCTTCTCACGATTTTGTTTTTAACATATGCTTAACCCTACTCAAAAGACCTCTAACTAGTTGAAGAAATCACTTACTTTACTTGCGTAAACTCTTCATCTCAAGCAATGTGGGATATTACAATCCACCCCATTAGGCCTAACGTCCTCGTTCACACATCGGTTAGAGAGTTGACTTGATATTATTTGTAAAGTCTGGTCCAACTAATTAGATATTATCCACTTTGACAGTCTATAGATCGGATCAACAACCTGGCCCCTCTTGATATCTCACAATTTTATTTCTGACATAGACTCAACCAATCCAAAAGGCCTTTAATTAATTGAGCGAATCTTTTACTTATAAGCACATGTGGATATTACATAACCGCTTCGTCGTCACTATCGATCAATAAAATATCTTTAAATTTCTTCGTTTTGGTCATGGTTTTTCAATTTAAAGTTTCTTTTCGATTTTAGTTAGTATTTTATATTTGTTATTAAAGATGTGTTTTTTCGACCCTATGACACATTTGACTGTTTTGAGTGTTCGGGAGAGCGATTTATCCTACATAAATTTATTCTCGGATGAAATCTCACCCACGTGAGAAGTGATTGTGATAATATTGGCGAAACTTGAACCATAGACTTGGAAGTCGATATCATCGTTTCAACTTCAAAATCCACATGCCACATGTAGTTGCCCCAAATCCAAAGGAACTCTTAACTTTATTTTGCAGATGGATTATAAATAATCCGGCAAAACCAAGAACATAAAATTAGTTGCATGTTTATTGATACAGTTTACATATTTAATGTTTTAAGTTACATGTTCAATGCTCAAAGTTACATGTTTAAACCCAATGGTATTTGATACCCTTGGGTATCATAGTATTGGCCATCGGAATAATATAAAAACAAATTAAGACAGCATATAAATATTAAACAGTTTGATGGTAATTTAATACAAATAACAGAATGTATAAATAACATACCAATAAAAATAAATGGAGAAGTAGATAATTTACCACAGATTTTTATTTCTAGACAGAAATGTGATATAAATTTATATTCGGATTTAGATAGAGAGAGATCTATATAATTTCTTTTTTTCTTTTTTTCTTTTTTGGTAAAGATTTGGACAATAGTAATTTGGATCTTATAGGTGATCTTTTATAAAATTCAGAGCTTATTTTGTCTTTGGCTTATCTTTTTCTAAATTCACTAACATGTTAATTTGGCTATGATTTATTTATTTATTTTATATTTAACACCCGTTAAAACTCATTTTGATCTCCAAAATGCCCCAACCAAACCTTTATTCATGCAGGTTATCTCTACTCATTTGAAATCTTGAAATCTTTGTGAAAATAATAATAATAATAATAATTTGCATAGCACAATTTTTAGCACACCTATGTGTATTTAGGGAAATAAAAAATTCTCTTTCTATCCTTTGTGCCTTTCCAAATACTCATGGTTTGTGCTAAGGATAGCATTTGAGTGAAGAGTTGATTTTGTGCTGAACACCGAATCGACTATCATGATTTATCTAATTTAGGCCCCACATGGATCTCACCTATCATCTGGCTGTTTAGAGTAGATCCTAATTCTTAGCTAAACGATGTGCACATAAAGAAAGACTCATGTAGGACGGAAGTATGGATGACGTGGTATGTCCGCCAACTAATATTTTGACATTATATATTAAATTCGAATTTAACCAATAACAATTACGAGAGAAAGTTATTGATTAACATATATTTTATATTCATTGACTGAGTGCATTGATTTAGCCCTATATAAGTTTCTCTCGTGCACATATTATTGCTGATAAAATCTAAAAAGTATCTCAAATTCTCAATAGCCTATTCAAATACTACTGCCTATTCCCAAAAATCATGCAACTCTTAAAAGGAATCAGAATGTTGACTCTAGAAGTTTTATGCACAGGCTGAAATAAGACTGCAATCCTTAATATACTCAAAGGACAGTACCAGTCATAAATCGATGGTTGATTACTGCTTCTGCAGTTGGCCGTTTTCGGAAGTCAGGATTCAGCATCGCCTGCGATATAAATTACAATGTTGCATAAGAAAATTAGCTTTTGATTACAAAAAGAAAACCTATGATCAAGTTAGTAGCAAGAAATAGGATATAATAACAGATCAAGCTAGTTTGGAAAATTCGCAGTTGGTATGATATTTCTGAATCTTCGAGGGAAAAGTCGCAGTTAGTATGATATTTCTCATACTTAGTCAATGTGCGATCCTAACATTCCACGCTCTTTCAAAACCAACCAAAGTCCATGACGGTTCATACCTAACTAGGTGCTAATATGAGGCCAAGCCAACTTCGGAGAACCGAACTGCTGTGATAGTATGATACCAATTGTTATAAACTCATAGGTATAACTCATTCTTAAAAACCGGGAAAGGATGCTCAAAGGTTAATAAACCACTAACTAATCTCATACTTAGTCAATGTGGGATCCTAACAAGGGTCGGGGTGAGGGAAAGGAGACTTCGTTGCAAGGCTAATGACATAACTATGAACAAAATCTTATATGTGGATTCTTGTAAAGCCAGTCTTCAAAAAGAAAAAATAAACTTAGAATTGTCCATCAACAATAACAATACAATGATGTTCATCAGGGAATCAACAAGTGAAAAATACAATCAGAATAGGAAATATCCCATATGAGGTTCTCAATCGAAATCAAATCTCGCAAATCAATAACTAATCTCATACTTAGTCAATGTGAGATCCTAACAAGGGTGAGTGGATGAGGGGAAGGAAACTTCGTTGCAAGGCTAATGACATACCTATGAACAAAATCTCATCTATGCATTCTTGTAAAACCCATCATCAAAAAGAAAAACGCTAGAATTGTTTGTCAACAATAACAATACAATGATGTATATCGGGGATCAACAAGTGAAAAATATTGAAGTAGGTCTCAAAAAATAACTGGAAATTAGATGTATTTGGGATGACAATAGTTAGATATCCGACCATTTTTTATATATCCGAATCCGAAATCGAAACCAACATCCAATATCCGATACCAATCCATAACCCCAAAAACAATTGCGATCAGTATCCATATCTGAAACCGACCAAAATAATCGAAATTTTTAATAATTTCAGAATTTTAATTAATTAATGACTCATCTAAAAAATTAATTGTTTTTTTATTATTAATATTATTATCTTTATTTATTTTTATTTTTTGATCCTATATTGGATATCCAATATCCGAAATACTAAAATCTAAGACAATAAAATATCCATTTTAAATACCTAATTTCATATCCGAAAACTATCCAAATTGCCATCCCTATATGTGCATTTCCCTGGTGATAAAATACATACATAGTTACCTACATATATAGAAAGAAAATTGTACTGAATTGATAAGCTTCAAATAGTAATTCAACCTGAAGTAATTCCCAACCAGCACCTTCACCGAGATCCAAGAACTTGACAGCTTCTAGCAAGCGGTCATCTGCTAAACAATACCTGCTCATTTAGAAGAAAAAATAAACAAACAAAAAGAACAATAAGAAAGTGATATAAAATACCATGACAAGTCATGAAAATAAACAAGATGCCTTGGAGCAAGATTGAATCAATTTGGCTAATAAGAATTCCTGGTAACTGTCCAACACTTTGGATTGGCATTACTGTCACAGTAGTCTAATATTCGAGCACCAGTAAATTGGCACAATGATCATATAAAAAAAAGCATCTCATTGTTTATGATAATATGTTAAGCTTAGTAAATGGCTCAGAAGAAGTTAAATCTCTTGACAATTGACAATAACAAGACATTCTCATCATTAACAAGGCAGAGAGTTGAATTATACCACGGATGCTGAGGTAGGGTGTTGAAGCCATAAAATATAGTTGCAAGGAGTGAATGAAAATGGATCATCCAACTCAAAATATACTACAACGCTTACTGTGGAGATAAATAATTTAACTGGTGCTTATAGAAATCGTTCATTTGACCATTTATAATGTAACTTTTTAATGATATTTTAGTCATTGAACTTCCGTTGCATTCATATGTTTGTACTTTGTACAAGTATACAGATGAATTATGATCAAGTAGAAGTTGCATGCCACTGCATTTGAGGTTAAAACTAGCTTAGGTTAGATGATGAATTATATGTCCTAACTACGATGGGAAATGGCCAGGGGGGGAAACTCGTGTGTTCAAACTGGAAATATCCTTAACTTCAAACATTAAATATTTTAAAGCTTAAATCTAGGAATGTTTTCATTATTGTGTCAATAAAAAGGATGTGAATTCAGTGAACTCAACCTGACAGCAAGGAAGCTTAAACTTCCAAAATATGTAAAATTACGCACAATTCAAGCTAAGAGGTCATCCTAACAAATGCAGTATAACTATTTCAAGTGTACACACTAAGAAAAACTTGTGTTTGTCATAGTTAGACATTGACTAGTGAGACAATTTATTTTCTTCGAAGCATGATATTGATAATTAAGGGCTGTCTTACTCTCTTGTAGCTTGAAGATCAAGTCGAAAAGTGTTTTCCAAAAGCCTCTGCAAGTTCATGGATAAAAAAACTTAATATCACCATTTTCTTTCCCCTTTTCTGGATTGCATTTTCTTATATCATATACATGGCGGGAAAACAGTTTAGAAATAAAAACAATGTACGAGTGAAAGATAATAAGCTTACTTGCAAAGAAAGGCTATCCATGATGTTTGCTTCACAGAATGTAACAAAAGCTAAGTATGCAAAAAGAAGTCCTGATTCATATCTGTGTAGGGACAAAAAGCAATTGGTTAATCTATTAGATATTTAAAAACCCTAACGGATGAAACAAATCTAGGATTTAACTAGTTACATGTCATCTGCAATTCCAAAGGCTCTTTTCTCCATAGGTGTGAAGGCACCAGCAGCAGCTGCTCTTCTCCATAGCCCTTCTGAAAATGTTCCAGGATCTTCTTCTAGATTTTGAAACCTGACAAGCCATTGTCAGATTTTAAAGGATTAAAGGAGAATTCTTGACAATTCCAGCATAATCACAGGAACCTTTGTTCTATCAAACATATCAGCAGAGAAGTTTACTGAATCCATGAAATGAAATATAAGGAATTATTATTTTGTTGTAAGCCAATATCAGTAGATCTTGCAACAAAATGTGCATTACAAAAATACTTTACCAAATCATGTGAGTAGGCCACATAGAAGAAAAGTAAAATACATCAAGAAGGGAAAAAAAGGCAAAAGCACCTAATATCCACAGAAAAGGAGAGATCTCGAAGTCGTGGAACTAGGTAAGCCGCCTCTTTCTCTGCCATTGTACTGCCATTAATCAAGCAAAGTTTGGCATTAAAATTCATGAAGTGAACAAATCTATTTCAAAAATGACAGTGAAGAATAAAAGTGTGTTTGAATCAAAAGGGAGATTCTGATAATATACTTGAGAACAACAGAAGATGGTCCAAGACTCTGGTGTAATCTGTCATGGCCATGCATATAGGCTATACCAATCATGGCACCCTGAAATAATTTGATAACAAAATATCTGCGACGTTTGATTATTTGTTCTTGTTCAAAAGTATTCCAATAATTTTCTCCTGCTGAACGGTTTTTTGATATTTTTTCACTGGTAAGTTTTGCATAATCTGCTGCACTATATTTCCCATCATTACGAAAAGCAAGCCACTGCACAAAATAAACTCATTTCATTCATATTAGCCAAAAAAGTGTCATGATACTCGGTGGCATTTGACATAGAAATACCTGCTCTCCAGTTTTTGTCTCAAATCCTCCAATTAGTACCACAAGATTCTGACAAAGACCTTTTGAACTGCTCTGCAAAACAGGCGCATAAATGATATCAATATTTTCCACCACTTCTAAAGAATGCTCATGTAATGAAAAGGGGTTGTGAGTGCTAGTTAGTTTAATTGGTAAAACCTCTTGAGGTGGTAAAAGAGGTATGGGGTTAGAATCCCGCTCACATGGGTAGGGAGGGGATTTGGTCGCCTTGGTCCAAAAAAATAAAACAAGATGAAGAGAGAATGAACCCATGATTTACCCCTCCACTCAATATTTATGCAAAGAGGAGACATAATTAAGAACATAGGGTACTGAACAATATAGATTAGTCAACACAATTCCTTAACTTCCCCATACTAACAATTGCAAACAATCAAAGGAATATCCAACAACTAACGTATAATCTAAAACTTACCTGAAGGAAGGCATGAGCATTGAGTTCATTTGCAGCCATCATATCAGCTTCAATACCACCAGCTCGTTGTCCAGGATAAACCTTCACAGTTAACAGTTTTATGTACAATGATAAATAGGTTAAGAAAAGAATTGAATGGAATTGCCAATAGGCTAACAAGAAAATTTTACATGACTACCTCTCTAATACATCAAAAAAAATCTAGAACATGATATTAAAAAATAAGTTAATAAATGCCCTTGTAAGAACAAACTAGTCGATTTCCAAGCTCTGAAGTGAAGTTGAAAGTAAGGGTATGTTTAGGAGCGCTTTTGTGGAAAGAGCTTCACTCTAGATTGAGGTTTAATCCACAGTTACTGTAAAATGGAATCACTCGTTGTCCAAACCAAACCAGAAAAACTTTTTCCTATTGGATGGGGTCGGTTACATGGATTTTTTCACGACATTATGCTATATCCGAAATTATTGTTGCATTAAACTCAATAAAATTTAGGTCTAATTTTATGATTTCTTACTTGACATATGGCTACACCATTTTCTCATAAGACAAATAGAGGTCCATGTTGTACATGCATGCCCTAACCATCTTAGTCGTATTTCTCTCATCTTCTCTTCAATCGGTGTTACACCCACTTTCTCACTAATTTATGTCAAAGCCGGTATTTACCCAATACCAGATAGTTTTCTACTTTAAACAGAAGCACAAGCATTAAAAACAATCAAACATAGCCTAATTATATAAACAAATAAATAAAATTACCTTGAATATGATAGAAGTTCCTCTTAGGGGACCCTGAGCTATTCTTCCTTCATAAAGCCTGCAAGCAAACTGCCACGCATGTTATCAGTAACAAGAACCATTAATTAAAATCCCAAAAAATTATTAAATGATCCTATCTTTTTCTCAAAATACTAAAGAATGTGTTACAAACTCATTGATATAACTCATTCTTAAAAACCGACTTGGAATGAGAGGGAGTTCATGATCTTATATTCTCAATTATATTATTCTATTTAACTAATGTGTCCTAATATTCCACAACACTTTGCAACCGAAGTCTACGGCAGCTCATCATATCCAACTGGATGATTTCACGGATACAATCTCTGGGTAGCAGCCCTCCCAGGGTCGCCTCATTCGCAACAATGGTCACGAAGCAACACCTATACCGATATGGTGCATCTGATCCCATACTCAGCGTGGTGCCTGCTCTAATACCAATTATTACAAACCCATGTGACCTATAACTCATTCTTAAAAACCAACTTGAATGGAGAGAGCACATAAACTTATATTCTTATTTATATTGTTATTTTGAATCCTAATACAATAATTAAAAATAAATAAATTAAAGCACCTGATCTTTACACTGCCCTCTCCAACATCTTGAACTCTCAATCTTCCCAACTCACCGGATGAATATTCAATGCCTTGAAGCCCTGAATAGCTACACACAATAAATAAATAAATAAAAATGTTTTTTTTTTTTAAAAATTAAAACAAAACAAACAAAAAAAACAAAAACAAAAACAAAAATTTGTAAATTAACCTTGAAATATTCATGAAGCCGTAGCTACCGATGAGTCGGCCAACCTCGAAGGAGTCAGGGCTGGTGATAAGACTCGCCGTGCAGAGTCGACTCGTCCGAGTTCGACTCGGTGAGTTGAGTCTGGAACGCTTGAAGGAAACAGGCGTGAAGGTTTTGAAAGAAGTAGAAAAAAGGAAAGAAGAGGAGAAGCAATCGGGTACTGTAAGGAGCATGGCTGTTGAGTTGTTGCTCGTTTCTTTTATGAAAATGGCGCCAACTTCCGACCAAAAATCCACAATAGATAAGGTTTCGTTTTTAAGTCGTTCATTTTCATTGTTTTTTTTTTCTTTAAATAATTTAAAAATTATATATATATATATATATATATTCTTAATTCCGCCGTCAAACCATCCGATATGAAATTAAGCGAAACAAGTACAATTCTTGACTGTCACAAGCTCTTATAAAAAATATACCTTTTGAATTTGAACCATATCATTTGAGGACTAAAAAATATATATTCTTCCAATATAATACTCAAAAATCCAAATTCGAATGGTTTGGTAATGGTAGGATATTTGTATTTGAAACCGACATAAAATTTGGATATATATGATACTGATTGAAATAGTTAGAAAATAATAAAATTTTAGTAATATACTAATGGATATTAGATACTTGATAACTGATTTTCATAAAAAATAATAAACAATGATTAATTATTGTTAAATACTAAAAATTATACACGGCCAAAATTTATTTCAATTATTTAATTTTCAAACCGAAACATAACTACTATCCATTAAATTTCGAATATCATATATTAAAAATAACCGACCACGAAAGTTTAAAAAGTATAAATTATTTATTTATTTATTTTCACCTTTATTAATATAGATATGTCACTACATATATCATACTTGTTCAATCAATATATATAAAAAAAATTATACTCGTATCCAATCCTAACACACTAAACCCGCGACGGCCCATCCAAAATTTTGCATTCTCTAATCTAATCCTCAAACTCATATGTTGTTGATGAAAAAAGAAGATAGAGAGAAAAAGACTTTTGAAAAAATGGAACTTTTAAGCTAATTGTGAGAGAAGTGGGGTTTTTTTTTATATATTGGAAAAAGTGTGGTATCTTTGAAAATAGGCCAAACTATAAGGGGAAAACTTTTGCTGGCAATTTACTCTACGGTACTCGGGAGGATAATTATCAATAATCGAGCGACGTGTCTGCTCTGTTTGATTGGACCCACCTTATTCAATTCACGGCTCCAAATTTAAAGCGATATTTTATCATCTACGTCCCCAATGTTTTTAATGTTTTACTAAAAGGGTTTTATTTCTTTTAAACATGTCACTCAAACCCTCGCCTCAAAGATGTCTAAAACGGTTTTATTCAATGCACTCAACAAATTAATACATTATTATATCATCAATAATTTTCTCCCTTAATTTCAAAATATTAGTGGAAAGACGTATCACATTGTCCGTATATTAGTTTTTTTTTTGGATAATCGGGGTGTCCGGGTCAACTTACGCGCACCTCGACTAATCCCCGAGACCTATACCCCGTGCCCTCAGAAGTTTCCCAACACAGATCAGGGTAAGTCGCTGGCTTTTCATACCAGGAGGCATGACCCCAAGGAAATGCATCTAGTGGGATTCGAACCTTGAACCTGAGAGTGAGCAAATCACTCAAACCCAAAACCTTTACTACTGAGGCAACCCGTGGGGTTTTGTCCGTATATTAGTTTCGCACGAATCTTTCTCCTTATCATATATGTCCTTATTTTTTTTTTTAATATTTTTATAAAAAGAAGTTTTTTTTTTCACCTTTTAAACAAGTCCCTCAACCCTCGCTGCTTTAAATGATCATAGTTAGGAAGAATAGGGATGGGATATGATGAGATTAGTTTAATCTCGGGTCTATTTCGTTTTATATAATAATGATAAAAAAAATTAAGTCAGTCCTATTTCGTTATTTTTTAGGATAAATAATCACCTTATCTCGTCTCGTTTGAAATTTTGAGATAATTTTTTTATTCTATGTCGTCCTATTTTTAAATCGGGACATAAAAACATATCTTAAATTTTGTCTCGAATAAGAGAGTGGAAGATTGTCAATCTTGAATATCAATTGAGGTATCATGAATCTGAATTTATATATTTATGAACATTTTATTTGATTTTGATTGAACAATGCGTATGATTTAATTTTAATCATTTAGTTATTTTAAAATAATTATTTTTTAATTAAATACTGAAAATTTACCAAATATATCTGGATAAAATTAATTTAACAATTAATGTTTGAATGAAATATTTAATCTTAACTCTCAAAATTGAAAAATGATAAATACACACCAAATTAAACATAATGGAAAAAGACAAAAATATTTGTTTGTGATATTTCTTTTGTCTTCTAGTGATGTTTTTTTTTTTTTTTTTTGATGCCCACTTTTCTGTATACATATCATTATTGTTCAAAATTATCTTCACACAATTAATTTATTTCCTACCAATTAAAAAAATTTTTTTTTTTCCTTTTTACACAATCAATTATTTGTAACATTATCAGAATTTTATAAAAAACATCACATTTACTAATATCAAATAACTTTAAAGTTAAATTACTTATTATGAATTTTTCATATAATATTATTTTTATTTTAAATAATTTACATAACTGATTAAAATATTTTTCGTATGTATTATTCAACAAGCTCTATTTAATTTATGAAATTATTTAGCTTCAATTATTATTTTCCCAATTTATTTTAATTTAAAGAATATTTATAAAATGTAGTACATGTTATTTATTCATATCTTTAAATGAATTTAAATACAAAGACAAATGACATAAGCAAACGTTAAACAAGTGTCATTCAAAACAAACAAATTCAAATCAAATTCAAACCAAATTCAAATTCATATTGATATTTATTTAGTTAAGAAGGGAAAAAAAATTTAAGCTATGTTTAGTGTACCATAATTAATTTAATTGAATTTGACTGACTATATTATATTTATAATTGTTTGTGTTTAAAGTAGTATACAATTATCTTATTATATGATACCCTAATTGGCTTAATTATGTGAAAGTAAGAGATCATTTGTTCAAATTTTAAATGATAAGTTTAATTCGAGGTTTGAAATGGGTGGGACGTAGGGATGGTAAAAATCCATGTGGTGATGAAACCCGGTACATTATGGGCCGATAATGAGATAATTTTGTATATCCATTAGTTGGATGAGTCATGTATTGACATATATGTTATAATAGAGATAAAAACGGGGACCAGTCCATGGCCTGTGGGGGTTCGGTATGTTGAAGTCAAATGCATATCAATTTTTTTTTACTTGTTGATTGAACAGTCATATCATACTCGGTCTGTTGTAATCTATTTGTAGGGATTTGATATTATTAATTATTTAAATCTACGGAATAAAAAAATAAACATAAATAAAATTAAGATAACAAAGTTTTATTTATTATTGATAGCTATAAATTAAATTCAAATTATTTAGAGGATTTTTTTTTGTCTTAATTAAAAAATCGAGCCGTAATTATGGACATTTTTTCCTCTTGAATTCATAACGTGTCCCGACTCATTATTTTTTAAAAAATCCTGAATTACGAGATTCAAGATAATTTTTTATCCCGATTACATAATCAAACCGGGATCGAGACGAGCAAATCCTAACATGACCCAATAGATTGCCAACCCTAATATCATGACTCATAGATCAACCGAGTAGAAGTGTAACACACACTCTAATATTTAGAGAGATATATCTATCCGTATCCATATTCCGTAGAAGGGCAATTTGGTCATTATTATTAAATGAGTACTTATTTGATGTCCCCAATGAGCAAGACTTGATGGTGTAGTACTCAGTATCTGACCTCCAGGTCCCGTGTTTGAATTTAGAGAGTGTATTTCTTGTAAGAGCCTGAAACAGTCGGAAATTTTACATTTTCCGCTTAAGCCCGGAAAATGTGATTTGGCGGCGGAATTTTCAACGATTCAAAAAAAAAAAAAGTACTTATTTGATAGCATTTGCCAAACTATCTTACTTTCATAGAAAAATATGAAAAAATAGGGACCTCAATGATGAAGCCCCAATCTAAAACCCTGCCATTTCTTTCCCTGCGCTTCTTCCGAGACCAATTAGTACTTGAAAATTGAAATTCATCTGCAATTGCGATCACATCAGGTCTCAAGATCTCTCATTTTTTGTCATTTTTTTTTTCCCTCTGTGTTGTAGAAATTATATTACAAAAGCAAATTCCTCCGATTGATTTTCACTCACTGTAAACTGATCGAGATAAGAAAGAATGGAGTCGATGTCGAGTTCGTCAGCGGCGAACGGTAATTTGCTGCCGCCGTTTCTGAGCAAAATCTACGACCTGGTGGAAGACCCTTCCACAAACGACATCGTTTCATGGAGTAGCAGTGATAATAGTTTTATTGTTTGGAAAGTAGCTGAGTTTTCCAGGGACCTGTTGCCTAAGTATTTCAAGCACAGTAACTTCTCCAGCTTTGTCCGCCAGTTGAATACTTATGTGGGTATTTATTTATTTATTTTTTCTTTTTTGTGGGATTATTTCTATGTTTATTATTGATCATAGTGCATAATTTAAATTGGGATATCTGTGTAGTTCATGAAAATTGATTATTTTGTGCTTGTATGTGTCAATGTTTTAAAAAATTAGGATCTTGATTGTGATTGTTATTGAGTAATGAGTCAAAGAGAGGGGGGTTGGATTTGTATGAATGCAAGTTTGTGAAGTTGGGTCTCCAAGGGGCGTGACTTGGTGGTTTGGTAGTGTATGGCTCAGGATCTCACCTTGTGTTCGAATCCAATGAGTCTGTTTTTTGTAAGAGTCTGGGACAGTAGAGGTTTTACCTGCTTTGCTTAAGTCCGGAATGAGTTGTTTGACAGTGGGGTTTTTTCCAAAGATTTCAAAAAAAAAAAAAGTTTGTGAATTTGGGAAGTAATTTTTCACATGCCAAATTGATTATTTTTTGCTTTTATGTGTCATTGTTTTAAAAAATTGGGATCTTGATTGTGATTGTTATCGAGTAATGAGTGAAAGAGCGGGGAGTTTGGATTTGTATGAATGCAAGTTTGTGAATTTGGGAAGTAATTTTTCACATGCCAAATTGATTATTTTGTGCTTGTATGTGTCAATGTTTTAAAAAATTGGGATCTTGAATGTGATTGTTATTGAGTAATGGGTCAAAGAGAGGGGAGATTGGATTTGTAGTATGAATGCAAGTTTGTGAATTAGGGAAGTAATTGGCTAATTGCTGTATCTGGCAAAAATACTGATGAATATTGAGAAGTTTGATGGGTGGAAATTGATCATTAGTAGCATCTCAAAAGATTGAGTTGTGAAATTGAGTGGTCGAAGTGGAGCTTGATTGATTGTTAGGGAACTTCAATCAAGAGCGTTTCATGAGAGATTTGGATTTCATTTAGTGTATTATGACTAGGTTTGTCAGTCACCGGAGTGAGGAATTAGACATGATAAAGCCTAACTGAATGAATTGAAGGCAAAATTAATGGCTAATGATTATCTTAGACAATAATTGACAATAGTAAATTCTCAAAATATGTCACTGATATTTTGAGAACTGTTGTGGGGGAAGATACAAACATACTAATATATTTTTTTCTTAAGACTTTGGCTTCTTTTTTATTGCAAGACTTGTAGCTTTTCCCAATGTTTAAAAATACGTGGCGGCGCCTCGAGGCGGCCGGCCATTGAGGCGCGAGGCGGACCGTCTCGAGGCGGCGAGACGGGCGCCTCAATCCGAAAATCGAAAAAATAATTAAAATTGTAATCTCAGAATAATAAAAACATGTTAAATCCAAAATACATTTATTTCTTCATAATTCATAATATGTTCAAACAATTATTGATAACTAATCCCTAAATAAGCTATCATCTATAGCATATTGAAACAGTTCAGACTTAAAATACATATGATATACCACTATACGAATACGACAAGATAGTTAACTGAAGTGTGTATTTTTGTCCAATTAATTGAAGCTTACTGCTTACAACAGGATAGTTCACTAAAGTGTGTAATTACAGTATTACACATTTACACCAAATATGATTTTAGTCCAGAACTTGCACTTAAATCTTTATATATTGCCTTCAAAATAAGTTTATCTTTTTCTCTAGTTTCTTTAATGGATTTTTTTTAGGTCATTAACAAGTTAAAATAAAAAAAACAAAAAAACAAGCTGAACAGATTACCACAAATGCTGCCGTCGCCGAGAGAGGGAGAGAGAGCAGAGGAGGCCGAGAGATAGAGAGAAGTATAAGCCGAGAGAGATAGCAGAGGAGGCCGAGAGAGAATATAAAAACCCTAGAATCAAATTTTTTTTTTTTTAATACTGTAAATGAAACGACGACGTTTTGAAATCCCCAAAACGTCATCGTCTCATTTAATAAATTTTTTTTTTAAAAAAGGTTTCGGGTGAGGCGGCCGCCTCGACCGAATTTTTAAACAATGGCTTTTCCTATTCGTTTCCTGAAAGGATATTTCTTTTGTAACTAAGTCATAGATTCTGCATCAAGCTCATTTCTGTTGATTTAATTCTCATATGAAATGCTGCTTTTTGACTCTCTTTCTTCTTCTTTTTTCCCCGTGACGTTGAAGTACATTGTATAAGCTTGCATATGATTTATTCTCGTGTAGCTGGAATGTATGACGTTCTTATTCTGCCTTTAAGTGCTATTTTGATGGCATGTAATGCATGTTTTACTGCCCCTTTTTTATATGCATAAAATGATTTACAACCAAGATTAAGGCATCTTTTGGTAGTGTTACCGTTTCATAACAGCATAATTAAATAATTGAAAACATTCCGTTTTGTACTTATATTCATAGTTAATCTGCAGAGATTCTGATATGTGTTCCCATTTAGCTTCTTCTATCATACAAAGCGCATGGAGATTGCACCATAAGCTGATGCACCATATATAAGATATTTAGTACATACTAAAAAACAATAATAAAATCTGCAGGCACATGCACATGCACATGTTCTCACATGAATTTGCGAAGATTGGGTTGCTTGAATGGGGTCTGTCTTTCAGTACCTTCTCTATCCTTGTCCGTCTCAAAACGTTAGTCAGTTGACCAATATTAGCTGTGCATTCATGTAATATTAGACAAGCAGGTGCATGGCTTGTACTTTTTGGAATTTTAATTGCCTAAAGCCAAGGTAATCCATTGTCAATGGTTATGTGACGAGGAATCTCCGATTTTCTCTTTATCTTTTTTGTTTTAAGTTTTAACTATTCTTCTGGTTTTCGGCAATCATTTGCTTGAAATGAAGAAGTTGTTAGGTTATGGTGGTGTTTCTTCTGCAGGTTTAATTTATATTTGTGATTTAGTTCTTAATGTTCATAGGCATATGTTAAGTTTTAAGCTAAACAAGATAAAATTAAATAATAAAAAAAGTTGTGGATCAATTAGATCCGATACCTATTTCAGTGATTGTTTTTGGCAAATATCAGTTGTAACTTTTGAAGGGATTATGATATTTTGTTTTTGTTTTAATCTTTTTCCCCTGAATTTGGTTAAACAGGGTTTCAGGAAAGTTGACCCAGATCGCTATGAATTTGCGAATGAGGGATTTCTTAGAGGTCAGAAACACCTGTTGAAGAGAATTAGCAGGCGAAAACCAGTTCAAGTGCATGGTCAACAACAACCTCAACTTCAGAACTCATCAGTTGGGGCATGTGTTGAAGTAGGGAATTATGGACTTGACGAAGAGGTTGAAATACTTAAGCGCGACAAGAATATTCTCATGCAAGAACTTGTTAGGTTGAGGCAGCAGCAGCAAACTACAGATCATCAGTTGCAAACTGTTGGGCAGCGTGTACAGGTGATGGAGCAACGACAGCAACAAATGATGTCATTCCTTGCCAAGGCCATGCATAGTCCAGGCTTCTTAAGCCAGATTGTACAGCAGCAGAATGACAGCAACCGGCATATTTCTGGTGGTAACAAAAAAAGGAGACTGCCTGGGCAGGATGAAGAAAATACTGCTGGTGCCTATGGATCCAATACTCCTAATGGCCAAATTGTAAAGTTCCAGCCTTCAATGAATGAGGCAGCCAAAGCGATGATGCACCAGATCATGAAGACGAATGCATCTTCTAGGCTGGAACCATCGACGGTCAACCTTGGCACTTTCCTGATTGATAACATTTCTTCTGGTAATGCATTGGAAAATGGGCATTCCTCTAGTCCAATTTCAGGAGTGACCCTTTCAGAGGTTTCACCAACTTCTGGGCAGTCTTATATGTCGGGAGAGTCAAGTTTTCCTGTCCCATCTAGTGTAATATCAGAGATTCAGTATTCTCCTTGTGTAAGTGACTGTGTCAAAGTAAACTCAGTGAAAGAGACAAGCAAGCATAGTTCCTGGGAAGACACAGTTTCATCCAACTTCACTCAACTGCAAGGAATTACACCAGAAAACACTGTTAGTATCCCTGATGCGAATTTTGTGGTGTCTGAAAATGGGAATGCGGGTAATTTGGATCCAATGTCAGCATCTATGGATGGCATAATGTTCACAGAGGCTGATGCCTTTTCTCCTGATCATGATGTAGACATTTTGCAGGATGGTATCCCTAAACTTCCACGAATCGATGATGCATTTTGGGAACAGTTTCTTGCTGCTAGCTCGCTCACTGGTGATCCAGATGAGATTAATTCAAGCCCATTGGAAAATGGTGTGACCAGTGAGCATGAACAGCAGCCAGCACAGGAGAATGGATGGGATAAATTTCAACATATGGATCATCTTACAGAGCAGATGGGCCTTCTTGCATCTGAGGGCAGAAGGTTTTGATGTCTTGCCTAATGTATATATGTGTTCCGTGATGTTTTGAGGTAAATTTTCGTCTGACCTTTTACATTAATAAGCTTGATGACAGATAGTTCTCCCTCCAACTACACTGCTATCCAGAAACAATAAGTCTCCTAGGTGGGTTTTCATTTTCCGCAGCCTTAAGTTAGCATTTTTCCTTGTTTATACCATATACTCTGCTTTTATCTAATGTATGCAATAACAATTTTTACTTTCATGTTCCCAAAAATTACTTTATAAAATGTAAAGAATGTATTGACACGCCGAAAAAGAACATTCACACAATTACTGTATCTGAACAAGTTAAGAGACAGATAGTGAGAAATGAATTTCTTCCCTTTTACGTTTGTTTATTTTACTTCTGATAATAGTAGTTATGAAGGTGCTATGTGTTGTTGTTCCTGTTCTATTTTGAGTGGCAATATGTTACCCGTAATTCAATTAGACGAGGTATGAATTTTGAGTTTCAGATTTGTATGTTTCTCTGGTGTTGCAGAGGTCGATGTTCTGCGCGGCCAGGCAGATAAAGCTTTACCTCCAAAGACACGAACACGAAGTTTATGGGACATTTTTGTACCATATATGTTCGTAATAATTTCATATTTTCATTGTGAATGGTGAATGGTCTGAAGAAGAAACTCTCTTAAGAACATAAAAGTATCATACATAATGCAGTTTGATATTATCATCTGGAGTGTTGTGTATTTTCTGGCAAGGAGGATGGTTAGTAACTTAATTTGGGGAGGAGATTTTTATGAATCGGAATTTTACCTGACACCTTCATTCACAGGATGGCAAACTCCCGAGGAAGGAACCTGTTATAAGGAAACACTTTTTGAAAGTAGGGAGGGTAACAAAATCTAAAATTCTAATCGGGATTCGAGATCTCATTCGGGAGGAAAAATCGTCCAAAATAATAATCGGGTTGGGATTGGGGATGATTTTTCATTCCAGAATCTTGGATCCCGAACTATCTGATATGAAAATTAGGATGATTTTTTGTTCCGATTCAAAAATCGATACGAAATTCAAGATGATTTTTTAATCCTAAATTTATCATTGGATCAAGTGGGGACTAAAATTAATAAATTTCGATCTCTCTATATATATATATATACTCTCTCCATCCCTTTTTGATAAGTCATCTTTCTATTTTTGGAAATCTCAAATTATAGTCTAATTTCCTTATTTGGAGAGAGTTAAATGAAGAAGTTTACTTATATACCCTTATTTAATAAACAATTTTATTGAATTTAAGTGGGATTATGTTGTGTTAATGAGTATAGCAGGAAAATATTAATTTTTTTACCCTATTAATCATGTTCCTTTATTTTGTTGGGAAAAGACCAGGGACGGAAGAAATGAGTATATATATTTGTTTTTAATTAATCACTTAGATGTAGCATACAAACTAATAGTGAGTTATGAGTGTTACTATATTGCACTAACATCTTTTTTTTTTTTAAAAAAAAATTGTTACATTAATAATAATAATCTCTTGTAGAATTTTGCTTAGATGATTCCTACAATTCAACAATTCATGCGAAATAGAAATGAATGGAAACAGCAAGAATGAAAATTTTCATTGTCAAATCATAGTTAAATATTTGTATTGGTGTGTAAAGTAAACAAAGAGAGTTCCTTCAGTTTATATTCATTGATCAATTTTAGCGGATATGAGATATTTTTCTCGACAATCTATCATGTGTAGGCCGGTCTTTTTACTGTTCGCGGTAAGATAATGTGGGTCTACTCATGGGTGGGTTTGACTATGTTACAATTTCAGAAATTCACCGATCTAATTTAATCCAAAAACTAACTTAAGAGTTAAGGATTATCTTAAACTTATATTCATAAACCAAAATCAATTCTTAAGTTTTGTTTGATGTTGCGATTGAAAAAAATATATTATGAACGAACATTAGTTTTATAAGAGGAAAATAGGCTAATATAGGCTACGTCTACTACAAAAATTAGACCATTTAGCGTCGAATATTGTTGAATTGAATATCGTAAAATAATTTAGCGTCGAATATTGTTCGACGCTATAACTGTACTTTTAGCGTCGATAACTGTTTTCGACGAAAAAAGTTGAATATTTGGCGTCGAAAATTGTTTTCGTCGCTAAAATCTTGATATTCGGCGTCGAATATTAATTACGACGCTAAAAGTAATTTTTAGCGTCGAAATAATTTTTGACGCTAAATCGTTGGACGCTAAAAGCCATAATTCTTGTAGTGGTCCACTGTGGTTACTGAGTTTCATTATAGTTGAATAGTAAGAGAAAAAAATCCCCTATTACAAGAGCACACAAGTGTTTAACTCACACTCACTCTTAAGGATTATAAGAGAAAAATAAAAGAAACATACAATAAAAAACTTATACAAATTTTTTTTCTCCTTTCTATTTTCTCTCTTTCTTACACATACACAATCTCACCCCAGGTCCCCAATACATCAAATTTTTTCAAATCACTATAGAGATTTTCTTTATCTCTAATGAAAGAAACTCATAAATTTTGGGATGCCTTAAGCTCAATGGAACTATTTAAAGGTAAGATTTTGCACTACTCCAACCAATTGTATTTAATGCCTACTGATTATATTTAATATAAACATTTAAAGTCAACCAATTGCATTAATTACTGATTTGTTGACATGTGAACAAATCTAGAGGACAGGTTATCAACATTTACCTCTAATAATTTGTGAATCTGTTTTTATTACATCTAGAGGAGAGGTGGTTTTTGGACCTCTAGAGGAGTTTACAAACTAGAATTAAGATTTATAATTGAATTGAGTTTATACGGGTTATTAGATCACGAACAATACGTAGAATTTATATTAGATAAATTCTGATAATTTATTCAATATTTAATATAAACTCAACTCAATATTAAATCGTAATCTTATAAACTAATCTTCTATGATTAAAGTGTGGACACATTCACTATTCAACAAACTAAAAATAATGATTGACACTTAGTAGATAAAGTGGGCAAATAAAGAGGAATGCATGTTATATGTATCTAGACCGGGCCGGCGGTTCGGTTCCGGTTCCATTCGATTTTTTATTTATTTATTTTTTTACTTTTTTGAAAATAAAACTCAAATTACAAATAATTACATTAAATTATTATTTTTGAAAATAATTACAAATAAAATTACATAATTACAAATAAAATTACATAATTACAAATAAATTACATAATTACAAATAAAATTATGTAAATACAAATTATGTTAAATTACATTACATAATTACACTAAATTACAAATAAAATCTTATCTAAAAATTAAAAAAATATATATTATATATATGCAAACCGGTTCCAACCGGAACCGTACGGTTCCAATCGGTTCGGCTAGGGAAGGAAACCTAACCGAACCGGTTAGGTTCCGGTTCGGTTCCGGAACCGGAACCGGAACCGGAACCTTGGCCGGGTCATAATGTATCTTTATGCGTCTCTAACTCTAAGGAATGTGGTTTGGTGGTATAAGGTTCGGGATCTCATCTTAAGGTTTTGAGTTCGAATCCAAAGAATATATTTTTTGTAAGAACCTCAGACAATTGGGGATTTTACATATTCCGCTTAAATCTGGAAGAGATAATTTAATGATGAGATTTTCAACGATTTTTTTTAAAAAAAAATATATGTCCTGCCTTTCCCTGTGCTAGAGGCCATTTGTTTTCCTCTGAATCACAAACGCTGCCACTCTCGGCCGACATACAACTATTATTCGAACTTTTTCATTCATAAAATTAAACAGCTGTCAAGGATATATCCGAACAGATCGACTAACATTTCATTATATCTATAATAAAATATTTATCTATCTATTCAGAGGCATATCATTCGGACTGACTAGCATTTTTCATTATTAAAGGTGACGATATCATCATAATAACTTTTTATATTTTTGTCCGTAGGATTCAGGATCTCACATTGAGTTCTTGGATTCAGATTCAAGGAATGCGTTTCTTGTAAGTAGACCCGGCCAAGGTTCCGGTTCGGAACCGGAACCGAACCGGAACGGTTCCGGTTGGAACCGAAATTAAAAAAAAAAAAAAATTACTTGGAACCGTAAGGTTCCACAAGTAAATCTCAATTTTTATTTATTAATAATAATGAGGTTTAAAATTGCAATACTAAAACATGAATGTCCACATCCTTTTTATAACCAACTCTTGGTTATTGACTTTTTCATATAAGCGATGTGGGACACAATAGCCAAATAACAAAAAGAATTAAAGGATTCTAAAAAAAATTCTATAAAAATGATGTGATGGTTTGAAAAAACATTATGATTATAGAAATTTTTTCTATTTTTTAAAATTTATTATTAAAATAAATAAAAAAAAACCGGTAACCGAACCGGAACCGACCGGTTCGGTTCCGGTTCGGTTTACGATTCCGGTTCCACTTAAGTGTGGAACCGGAAACCGGCCGTTTCTACTTGTAAGAGCCTGAGATAATCGGAGATTTTACCTGCTCCGCTTAAATCCGAAAGGGATGATTTGATAGTGAAATTTACAACCATTTTTTTTTAAAAAAAAACCAGTAAATTTACACCCAAAATCTTGTGAGGCCATAAACACATCTAGAGAATACATAACTAATCTAAATGTGGAGAATATTAATGGTGGTGGCTAAAACCGTTTAAGGTGTCCAAATCAGCCACTAAAAAGCTTTTTAAAGACAATGTGAGGAGTCATGGACTTACTGGTAGTCCTGTGCAAACTTTGAAACGTGGGCATGTTACATTTATATTGTTGCATTATTATGTAACATCATTAATATATAAGTTAAATGTTACTTACAAAGATCATGCTGTTTCAGTAGGACCCTAAAAGTAGTATAATTACAAATTACAATTGATGGTTGAGGCAAAGCCATTTATGTCCTGACAAAAGATGCCTTGAAAAATGAAAAAATTATCTGAACCCCGTGACAATACAGTGTGGTAGTGGGAGTGTGAGTGGAAACCGCAATAACGTTCTTCTGTTCATTCACGGGCCACAACAATTCCGTTCTGTTGGGTAATCGGAATATTGATTTTGTGGGAATAAAATTTAGTTTTCGCAAAAATTAATAAACATATATGATTCATTTTAGAAGAGGTAAATAAAAAAAAGAATTTATTTCATCTTGAGATAAATAAATAAACTCAAAATATAAATATTAGATAATCATCGACTTTCAAGTTAAATTTTGAGCTCAGCTAGTCATATGAATTTCAACATGGTATAAAAACTATACTCATACACGAGTAGGTTCACCCTACTTACCCACGTGACATGGCCGACACTTGAAAGGGAATATTGAGGAAAATATCACATATCGGTTAAGATGAATGAATGAATTCAATCAAAATATAAGTATTGGACAACCCTCAACTCAGAAACTAATTTTTGAGGGCATATATAATAAATTTTCGAATTGAACGGGGATTAACTGTCCCTACTCGTCCTATAGTGACTCCGTTACTGCATGCCCCATACATCAATCTCTCTAATCTCTATATATATATATACATATGTTAGCTTTTTGAGAGAGCAAGGAGTTATAATAAGGAGTCTCTAATTAAATACAAGAAATGGGAATCTTGAGCCTGAGTTTGAAAAAGCCATTGTTAGTTTTGGGTGTGATAGTACTGGTGGTGGGTTACTGTTGCTGCAGCAGCACAGATGCACAGACAATAATATGCAACATGACAAGTGCTGGTTTAATGGCCTGCAAGCCTTCAGTTACGCCTCCAAATCCAACTTGGCCGACGGCTGCTTGCTGCTCGGCCCTCTCACATGCTGACTTGAAATGCCTTTGCGGATTTAAAAACTCTAAGATCTTGCCTTCCCTTGGAATCGATCCTAAACTTGCCATGCAGCTCCCTGACAAGTGCAAGCTTCCTCATCCTGCAAATTGCTAGCTAGGGTTTTTTCATCAGGTTATATATATATATATATGTTTGCTCTAATGGACACACAGACTCCCTTATTTTCAATTATAGACTCTAAAGTTTGTAAAAAAAAGATAGGATCTGTGTAATCTTTTTGAAAATAAGGGGGTCTTTTTGATCATTTCGTCAAACTATAAGGGTTTGTATGTCATTTTCTTTATGTAAATTATAGTCTCTCTGTCTTTGTTTTTGTGTGTCAATAATAAGGCTGAACTTATCAGTCTTCCTTTAATTAATAATATGCAAACAGACGTTTTTCTTTTCAAATACGATCACACAGACTCCTTTTAATTTGTGTTTTTCAAAAGGGGTCTGATGATCATTTTTGAAAATAACGAGGTCTTTGTGATTATTTCACCAAATTATAGGGATCTATATGTAGTTTTTCCTATGTAACTTGGTCTTTGTGTATGTGTCAATAATATGGCTGAACTCAGGCTTTCCTTTAATTTAATTTTTGTTTTTTTTTTAATTATTTTTATTATTTTTGTTTCTCAATATGAAGGAGATTGGCCATAAATGGGAGTTTAAATTTAATACCTTACTGTTCATTAATCTATTAATGGTTAAGATATGTTTAGGAATTTTGATCACTTGCCTAATCGTTACTGATTAGATGTTACATATCGATCGATTGTTACTCAAATAGTGTGGATCCCATATTATAATAGTTTAATGGTTGCTTTTTTTATTATGCTTTTATTAAGGGAAATTATCAAATTTCCATCTGAAGTTTAGCGATAATTTATTAAAACCAATGACTTTTAAAATAAATTAATATCCACTGAAGTTTATAAACCATATCAATAAAAGATTATAAAAGCCAAAGATTATTAAAGTGAATCAATTTCATCTGAAATTTTTAAAGTCCCGTAGAAATTGATGCATATATAGGCAGCTTGAAGTGAAATTAGGGGTGTTCGCGGTGCGATTCGGGTTGGTTTTTCGGTTTTCACTTCAAACTGCGCGGGTTGGCGGTTTTGAGAAATTAGAAAAACCGAAACCGCCAATTTGATAAGGAAAACCGCGGCGGTTCGGGTCGGTGTTTGGATTATAAATTTTTTAAAGAAAATTTTGTGTGTTTTCACATAATAATTGAAGAGAAAAAAATACATAATTTTCATTTATACATTGTATATTGTCATATGATCATTAAATATATTAAATTTCATGATTAAAGAAGAAGAAAAATATAAAATAATATCTAATTTGAACGCGGGTCGGCGGTTTAGGCGGTTCAGGTCGCGGTTTGAGTCAAAATTTACGGTTTTGGGCGGTTCAGGTTGCGGTTGGGTCAAAACCACACACCGACCCGAAATTTACGGTTCGGTTCAGATTGACCCAAAATCAATTTTTTTTTTCAAACCACGCGGTGCGGTTCGGGTCGGATTGTGATTTAACCCGAAACCGTGATCACCCCTAGGTGAAACTGTTGTGATATTTTTATATCGTACTGCAAGTGTACGGTGTCAAGTTTTAGTATAAATATGAGTTAAGAGTGTCGAACCCACATGGATTGCGTTAACTCGCACTAAGTACTACAATTGATAATCCTAACTTTATTTAGACGATAATTAATAAAGATGTAATTAAATAAATAAATATAAAAATAATAAAAAGGAGGAACTAATACAGTAGAGATTCTGGATCCCGATTTCACCTAACTGTCGCCTATGTATTTTTTATGCCAATTAATCTTTGTTCAGTATATTTTTTATAAGTCAAGACTTCTAAAATATTCACTCCCTCTCTCGAGTGCCGAGTGAAAATATCATCAATTACAGAATCGATATCTATATAAAAATCCAATAGTTAACGACTCATTACGCTTTGTGATTCTATATTAACGACTTCAAAGGACTACAGATTCTCTCGAACTCTATAAAATCCTAGGTCATATTCTCTAGATCTATTCAAAATCCTCCCTCTCGAGTGATAGATTCTAAACATTCATCATCTTCACTTATGGCCAACAATCAAGAAGCATTAAACTCAAAAGAATATAAATAAATCAATAAAACTTCATAACAAAATCGACAAACAATTACAAGGTTCAAGCATAGATTACATCATTCTTCAAAATTAAGGAGTTAATTCATGACAAAAGATAAATACAATGATAAACAAATCATGAATCTAATGGAAATCATTAGAGTTATAAGAAAGAAACAAGAAGATAAAACCCGAATTGAATCTCTTCCTCCTCGGATGTCACAGCCTTTGTCTCCTCTTGTCGCTCTTCAATCCTCTCATTGGATCTCTAAAAATATTTATTTATGTGTTTTGTGCTCTGTATTAGCCTCCCTTTAAATCTTGGACGAACTGTTATATTTATAGTGGAGGCTGGGAGTCTTTGGGTATCATTATGGATCTTAAAAACCCTAAAATCCACGTTCCTGTATGCGCCTGGCTCCCCCGCAGCGCCGCGGCGCTACTAATTGGCGCCACGACGCCAATTTCTCTGGAAATTGTATGAGGAATTTGAGGCGCCGCGACGCCTGAATTTTGCCTTGAAGATGGCGCTGCGGCGCCTGTGTTGGCTTGAGGCGCCTTGGCGCTTTATTGCTGGGCTTCAATGGGGCGCTATGGCGCCCGTGTTGTTCTCTTCAATGGCGCCATGGCGCCTTATTCTCTGGAACTTGTATGCAACTTTGGCGCCATGGCGCCCTAAGTTCCCGTGCTCGTCCTGTGTTCCCGAAAGTTCCCAAAACACGTGTAATTGTTCCCAGATCCATGTATTAATGCTCCTAAATAATAAAACACAAAATAAACTATAATTGACATTTAAATATCTCGAATTATAACAAAACAGTAAGCTAAAAATGCCGTAATAAGTGGGTATAAACAACACTTATCAAATACCCCCAAACTTAAGGTTTTGCTAGTCTCGAGCAAAAGATAAAATGAAAACTAAATTCAAATAAATAATTAAAAATAACTAAATTAACTAGGCCACTTTCGTAGGGATCACGATTGCATTTAGCATATGCAACAAGCCTTTAACCCCTAGGCGGCCCTAGTGGACGAGTTATAGTCTCGTGAGGGCTTACAGCGACGACACCCACAAACGTCATTCACACACAATCATGCAAAATATAAAAAATAATAAAACATAGTCCCGATAGTTACACATAAATATATCCTCAAAGAAAGCTTATAAATGAAATTAGAGAATCTTCAAAGTACTCAATGCGACTCAAATCCAAATTCTTGAATAAATTATCTAGGCTAGACTCACGGTGTGTGTGCAAAGGTTCATTCACAGCTTGAGTCATAAGTAGGCCAACTCAATGATTTCGTTTAAAAATTAGAATCGATGGGTCAAACCAACCTAGATATCTCAATTATGCTCTGTAATTGCTTTATTCCGTTCTCAGTATGATATGCTTTTTCTTTTCTTTTCTTTTCTTGTCTCTTTTTGCTTTTCTCATTTTGCACATTTTTTTTAACACACCTACCCTTTAAGGTAGCATATCTCCTCATGGTGGTCCTAATACTCGCCCATGAGTAGCTTCACGCTTATCGGTTATAGGTGGTTTTATTTCTTTTTAGAGACATTTTTTTTAGCTATACCACACTTCATAACACTAGCAAATCATGATAGATATCTAAGCAAACGGTCATTCATCGACGTGAAATTTCTTCAACTAGTCACATTGTCAACTACTTAAGTTCTTACTGCTAAAAACATGTTTTTAAGTGCTTACGAGTCTAACATAGATCAGTTATTCAAGGCATCAGATAGAAGTAAATCGGGCACTTATCTTTTCTAAAATTTCATCCATAAACAAACAATATTCATCATAGGATTCATGCTTTACTATCTATGACTAAAAATAAATAATTTTTTTAACATAATTTTAAACAAATAATAACAAGTAAGCAACATGCACACACCCCCAAACTTAAAACTTGCATTGTCCTCAATGTAAGATAAAAATTTAAAGAACAAGAGTGAGGAACAACATGGAGTTGATCAAGCTCTTGCTGGTTAGAATTTGGGTGCGCGGGCGTTGTGTGTTTCATGCTACTTGCATAAATAACATGAAAATTAATAAATAGCACACAATAAACTAAAAATTAAAAATAAAGAAAAATATATAAAACAAATGCAAGGGTTGCCTCCCCTCTAGCGCTAAGTTTAACGTCTTCAGCCAGACGCAACCACCCAAAATGGTTATGGTGGCTTAAACGTAGTGAACCGGGTAATCTCATCTGCTTTCTTCTTTGGTATCCACCTAATCTTATGACATGAAAAAGACAGCTTGGCATGCTGTGGTAATTTATCCATAGATGGTCCCCCAAGATATGTAGATTGTTCCCTAGTTGGAAATTCTGGACTACACATTCGGCAAAATTGGCTCGGCCTCCTTTTTAACCTTCCAGGGATTATCTCCAAGTGAGCACTGACTTTTCTTTTCCTCTTTTTACGGCGCTTTGGGAGTGGTTTCGAGTTTAGCTGCAGAGAATCTTCTTTTATGCATGGCTGCATATGCTCATAGGTTGCTGAAATGCTAATTCACCATGTCTGTTTTCAACTCCCTTTTCTATTGTATCTATCATGTGACAGTCTGCATCACCTTGAGAACTCGACATGGCTCTGAAAACACAGAAGGTGACTTCTTCATCTTGACCTCTCATTATCAATTCATCTTTGTTTTCTCATTCTGTAACTTTTTCCTCCTGAAATACCATTTCATTTTCTTTACTGCCTAAGGCCTGAGAGGTGTCTCTAAACTCTTTTCCGCTCCTACAGGTTATGATTTGACATTGATCATTGGGGTTGACTTCAATATCACTCGGAAACACCCATGTCTGTTGATTGGCCATGGAAGAAACAAGCAACCCAATTTGCGATTCTAAAGATTTCATAATTGCCTCTATATTGCTCATTCGTGTTTCGATGTTATCCAACCTTGACTCATTCTTCTCAAACCTCTCTGAAGCTGCAGCTACAAATATGCTCATGAGGTCTTCTAAGGAAGGTTTCTGCTCAGCTCTTGGATAATTGAAGCCACGAGGAGGTTGCAAAACGTTCTCCATATCAGCATATGAAAAATTCGGATGATAATAATTAGGCGTAAGACTGCCTCTATAGTTGTTGAAGTTCCGATTGTTCACATATTGTACTTGTTTAAATCCTGCTCCTATGTTGGGTAAAAGCATTCCATTAGCAGAAGCAGTTTCAATAGATGGTTGGCCCATTTGACTTGTCAATACTGCTAGATGAGTCGTGAGGGACGATACTTGAGCTATCAGTGCACCAATAGGATCTGCCATTGCTTCTTTTCAAACTCACCTTGTACGAAAAAAATATAAAACAAAAAAATAAAATAAAAAAAAAATAAAAAAAATACGAAATAAAAACAAAATAAAACTTAAGACAAAAATAAAGGAAATAAAGAAAATAAAAATAAAAATAAAATAAAAATAAAATTCTAATTAAAGCTAAGATTACTTGGTAGTAGTATTAATGTGAATTAAACAAACAATCCCCGGCAACGGCGCCAAAAACTTGTTGTGATATTTTTATATCGTACCGCAAGTGTACGGTGTCAAGTTTTTTTTTTTTTTTTTTTTTTTAAGTATTAAACTTAAAAGAATATAAATAAATCAATAAAACTTCATAACAAAATCGACAAACAATTACAAGGTTCAAGCATAGATTACATCATTCTCCAAAATTAAGGAGTTAATTCATGACAAAAGATAAATACAATGATAAAAAATCATGAATCTAATGGAAATCATTAGAGTTCTAAGAAAGAAACAAGAAGATAAAACCCGAATTGAATCTCTTCCTCCTCGGATGTCACAGCCTTTGTCTCCTCTTGTCGCTCTTCAATCCTCTCATTGGATCTCTAAAAATATTTATTTATGTGTTTTGTGCTCTGTATTAGCCTCCCCTTAAATCTTGGACGAACTGTTATATTTATAGTGGAGGCTGGGAGTCTCTTTAAGATTTTGCACTTTTCAGTGGTATGCAGGTCTGTCAAGTTCCATCTGCAGAACTTCTCTAACCCCTCATCGCAGAAGATTGGGAACCTCAGGACACCAGAACTCACCAAATCATTAAAGAGATGATTGGCAGTTTGGGTATTATTATGGATCTTAAAAACCCTAAAATCCACGTTCATGTACGCGCCTGGCTCCCCCGCAGCGCCGCGGCGCTACTAATTGGCGCCACGGCGCCAATTTCTCTGGAAATTGTATGAGGAATTTGAGGCGCCGCGGCGCCTGAATTTTGCCTTGAAGATGGAACCGCGGCGCCTGTGTTGGCTTGAGGCGCCTTGGCGCTTTATTGCTGGGCTTCAATGGGGCGCTATGGCGCCCATGTTCTTCTCTTCAATGGCGCCTTATTATGCAACTTTGGTGCCATGGCGCCCTAAGCTCCCGTGCTCGTCCTGTGTTCCCGAAAGTTCCCAAAACACGTGTAATTATTCTCAGATCCATGTATTAATGCTCCTATAAATAAGACACAAAATAAACTATAATTGACATTTAAATATCTCGAATTATAACAAAACAGTAAGCTAAAAAGGCCGTAATAAGTGGGTATAAACCACACTTATGAGAAACCTTCTAAATAGCAAAGAGCTTCACAAGAGATGCCTCTTCTGCAATTTCTCATATAAAATAACCGGACGCTGTTCTATCAGTAAGAATTATAATTTCAGAAACAGTGCCAGACACACCATAAAACCATCCTGATTTTAAAAATTACATCAATTTTTCTTTTTTTAATCTCAAAATAGCTTTTGGAGTTGAATGTCTGGCTTTGCAGGTTTTTGGGTAGTTAGTTTCGTGGTTCCAGCGATAGGATTCTATTTCTGACGGCCGGAGCGGCGGCTTAAGGCAGTGACAATGGTGGAATAGTGGCAGATGGATTGACGCATTGCGATAGATAGCGGAAACAGAATTAAAAGATCTTAGAATATTTTATTCAACGTTCAAATATGTTTATATAATATCCCACATTATTTAGGAGAGATCTTGAAGATAATTTTATAATTTTTAAATCCCCTCCAATAATTGGAGGTTTTTTTTGGGTGAACTTGGACCTATGTTAGGAACAAAATTATGAAGAACTCTCAAAACGGATAATATCGGACTAAAGTGGATATTATTATTAAAAGAATATGCCAATTAAAAAAGAAAAAAGTCATGTTCAGAAATTCTGCTGTCAAATTAATCTTTCCGGATTTAAACGGAGCAAGTTAAACTCTTAACTGTCTCAGGCTCTTACAAGAAACACACTTCCTGAATTCGAACCCAAAACCTCAAAATCAAATCCCAAACCCTACACCATCAATTTTGATGTCAAAAGATTAACAATAATCTTTGCTTTTGCATGGTAAAATGGCAAACAAAAATGTGAGTATTACTGGATGATTAGATCTTTGAAACACACGAAAAATGAAAACAGCTAATGCATCAAGACAGAATGCATTTGAATCCGTCCTGGACATTCGATGAACCACAATAAAATACCGTACCTAATGTACAAGATTCTCGCTATAAATAAAATATTAGAAAATTATTGATTTAAGCAATCTTATTTCAGTTTTTAAACTAAAAAGTTATTTACAGGTAGTACAGGAATTCCATAGAATCAGGTAATACAGGGATTGCAGAGGTTCTAGTATGATGGCGAATGAATTCAATTTGCAATAACAACAAAGTGCTATTAGGAGGATTTGCTCTAATAAAACTCATAGATATCTTTTATATATCTTCTTCATAATATAAAATATTTTATTATGCATATAGTGCCATGTTGATTGGTTGATTTTTATGATAATATTGATTATTATATACGATATCATTTTTTTCCTCCTAAATCTAAGGAATGAGGTCACTAAAAAGTTAATATAAGAATATAGAGTATTGTTGGAGACTAAAATCCTATATTATTCCCTAAATTTAATGTAAAAATCCCTTTGGAGATGCTCTTAAGCCATTTCCATATGGGAAACTTGTTGGAGGGCGGTTTGCCGAATGCGGCAGAACAAGAGCGGGATCGGATCTCGAGCAATTTTTTTTGCGATAGTACATTTATTTATATATATTCAAATATTTCAAAAATCATTTTATTATACATAAATAATTTATATCATTATACAAATTACTTTGTATATTTAAATGAATTCTTTTAGGTTTATAATTTATTTCATGCATAAAAACTTAATATAACATTATATATATATAATATATATATATATATATACACACAGACACAAACACATCAAAATTTGCCAACAATACTTGTTGAATATTCCTTGCATTAAAATTAATATATCAACATATAGAATTTTTACAAGCACACAAATATACATATCATCCTATAAAACATGCTTACAATCATTCTCATGTTCATATACAATTTTACAATCAACAAACAACTCACAAAAAATTTAATATAATTAAATTACAAATGTTGAATGTTTATATCAACAAGCTCCTTTAATCCTTGCCAATTCTCAAACCTTTGCATCCAAGCCCCAAATCACCATCTTTAAGCTTTCGTTTTGTAAGCTTTTGGGTTTAGCGCGGAAGCATTCATGTGACTGAAATTTAAAATTTTATTCCAAAACCACTTTAAAGATTGTGGTTATATCGTTGTTGATGTAAACAAATTTAGTATTAAATTAATCACTATTAATTTAAACATGCATGCATATAATTATTTATCAATATAAATAAAAGCTCAGTAATAAAGAAATCATACATGATCTCCTTTGTTCTTTTCTAAAGCCTTCTTGAATTCCATTTCTTGAGTTTTTCCCTTATCATAGTGCACCAAACGTTGCACCTCTAGTTGACACACTAAAACTCATCCACGAACAAATTGCTCCCACTTTGAGAACAAAAAAACTTCTTTTCTTTATTTGATGTTGAAGTCTTAAATCAAGGATCAAAGAAAAATTTTTCTTTGAATTAATCTTGGAACTAAATTTGGAACAACCAAAAGAGAACCAACTTGAGTTTGGAAACAAGAGTGAGAAAGCGGCTGGGAAGAAATGACTTAGTGAAAATATCCGCCAATTGGTCAGCGGATCGGAGATAAATCAACCGAATGGCCCTGAATAATATGTTGACGTATGAAGTGACAATCAATCTCGATATGTTTGGTTCGCTCATGAAAGACATCATTATGAGCAATTTGAATAGCACTCTGGTTGTCACAGTAAAGTCTGATAGGTTGAGGAGCACACAATATCATCCAACCAACAGCCATCGTAACCATAATAGCTCGGGTAGTATCAGCAAGAGCCCTATACTCACCCCAGTACTAGAACGAGCAACAATGGTCTGTTTCTTACTAGCACAGAAGATATAAGAGAGTCAACCGAGAAATAGACAATAGCCAGTGGTGGATCGACGATCGGTAGGATCGCCCGCCCAATCTGAGTCTGAATAAGAACACGAAGCTCAAGCGAAGAATAGGTGGAGAAGTGAAGACCGTAGAAGAAAGTGCCTTAAGATAGCGAAGTATACGAAGCACGACAGCATAATGTGTGGAACGAGGAGCAGCCATGAACTGACTAATAATGTGAACAACATAAGCAATATCAGGTCGAGTCACTGTAAGATAAATGAGGCTACCAACTAATTGACAGTAGAGAGTAGGATCATCTAGAGATGTTCCATCCATAGATGTAAGCCGAACATTATACTCAATGAGGGTAGGAGCTGTCTTGCTGTCAGCCAGACCAGCTCGAGAAATGAGATCAGAGGCATAATTTACCTGTGAGAGATAATATCCATCATCAGAGGAGGTAACTTCAAGATCGAGAAAGTAGCTCAGAATACCGAGATATTTCATCTCAAATTGGCTACTAAGAGACTACTTGAGATAAGTGATTCCAGAAGTATCATCACCAGTAATAACCATGTCGTCAACATAAAGGAGTAACAAAATAATACCGTTATCAGATTTACGAATAAACAAAGCCGAGTCATGTGGGCTGGAGGTGAAACCAAGCTGATGAATAACAGTACTAAATTTGTCAAACCATGCTAGATGAGCTTGTTTCAGACCATAGAGAGCTCGTCGTAGCGGCCCACTTTGTTTGATGGATGGGAAAGACCATGAGGTGGTTTCATATACACTTCTTCAGAAAGATCACCATTGAGAAACACATTCTTGACATCCATCTGAAACAAACTCAATTTTTTTGAACAGCAGCAATAATAAGTAAGCTGCAGACTGATGTGAGACAAGCAACTGGAGCAAAGGTTTCCTCATAATCAACCACATATTCTTGTGTAAAACCCTTGGCAATAAGACGTGCTTTATAGCGGTCAACAGAGCCATCTGAATGAGTTTTAATCTTATACACCCATTGACACCCCACAAGAGTTTTACCAGCAGGAAGGTCAACTAAGTCCCAAATACCGGTCTTGTCCAACGCATGTAATTCTTCGTGCATAGCTTGCTGCCAATGAGGATTAATGGATGCTTCTTTATAGGACTGTGGTTCATGTAAGGAAATAATAGCAGAGAAACGGTGATATCGGTTAAGATACGGAGAATGATGTCTTACTCGAGTAGGATAACTAGAGGATTATGAATCAATGTGGTAATCTATCTCAACAGGAACATGAGTAGGATCAGCAGACGAGGCGTCATCAGGAGCATGCATGAAAGTAGATTGGTCATCGGTAGGCTCGCCCATGTTTCATGCATCATCATTATTGGGAAACAACTCTATAAAGAGGTTAGTAAATAATGGAATGTGGGAGGAGGAAGACACTTTGAATTCAGAAAGAGATGAAAACATTGTGTGTTCCCAGAATACGACATGACGGGAGATTCGAAGTTTTTGTGACATAGGATCCCAACAACGATAGCCTTTGTGTACGAAACCATAACCTATAAAACAACATAATCGAGCATGAGGTTCTAACTTGTGATGTTCAGTTGGAGGGAGAAGGACAAAACATGCACACCCAAAAACTTTAAGGAGCTCATAGGAAGGTGAAATACCATGCAAGCACTCATATGGAGACTGATGGACTACAGCAGAGGGTACTCGATTGATAATATATACGGCTGTGAGGGCGGCCTCACCCCAAAATTTCTCGGGGCAAAATGATGAAATGAGCATGGATCAGACTGTATCTAGAATATGATGATGTTTACGTTCAACGTCAACTCGTCCATTTTGTTGATATGTATATGGACATGATTGTTGGACTAGTGTACCATGATCGATGAGGAATGATTGAAGCTTAGAGTCAAGATATTCCATAGCATTGTCGGTGCTTAGTATTTTGATGGTTTTGGAGAATTGAGTTTTGACCATTTTGGCAAAGTCAATGTAAATCTGGGAAGTTCGGACCGCTATTTCATGAGAAATATCCAGGTAAAACGCGAATAATCATCAATGATCATCAAAAAATTATCAAATATCGTGATCCCCCCATTGTGGGTGTAGTGAGAGACAACATCATATATCAGAATGAATAAATCAAAAGAAGCAGTCGAAGTAGACTGATTATTATTAAAAGACAAAGCTGGTTGTTTGCCAAGCTGACAAGAACACAATGTAAATCTTTGACTGTAATAGAACCTAAAGACCCATTGGAAATCAAAGGACGAAGTTTACTTAAGGAAGCAAATGACCGAGACGCAGATGCCAGAGATGAAGGGAAGAAGAGGTAGTTGCAGCACATAACTGGGAGATACGAGCGGAAGGAAGAAGTGCATGGAAGTGAGCTCAATAAATATAGAGTCACAATTCATTCTACGGCCCTGTCCCAAGAATATGTCCCGTCTGCTAATCATGTACACGACACACCATTGGAAGAAAAATGAGTTCAATCAAGGCTAAGTTCACACACAATTGTCCAACAGAGATAAGATTAAATGTAAGTTTTGGAAATTAAAAAAGTGTTAGGTAGTGTGAGTGTAGAGGTAGTAATTTGTGTCCAGTTTGACTGACAGTCATCTGTGAGCCGTCAGCAATATGTATCGGCGGTGCAGTTGTGTTTAGATCTAATGTGGAGAAAAAAGTGAGGTTGAGAAGTCATGTGATTACAACAACCAGAATCAAAAAACCAAGAGGAATTACCTGAAGCAGTAGACAAGGCAGTAGAAGTACCAGGATGAATGAAAAATATTTGTCTAAGAAGGGCTTCTAAGTTACCAGTAGGCATGAGAGAGGAAGAAAGGATACTGACGTCATTGGCGGCAGCAGCATCAGCTATCACAGGCCTCAGAGGTTGACCGAGTTGGGGAGGACGAGTGGGGCAATGCTCAATTGTGTGTCCAGATAGCTTGCAGTAGCGGCAATCCATCTTAGTGGGGAAATGGGCTGCAACATGGCCTTTTTTCTTGCATTTGTGACATTCAGTAAGGCTGCATTCAGTTAAAGTATGGCCAGATTTATTACATTACGACACATATCTTGGGACCACCTCTGAAGTAGTGTTTGTTGGCAGCGGCAAGCACGGTATCATCTCGAGGAGGCTTAAGTAACCCCGATCGGGTTTCATCAAGACAATAAGCTAGAGACAACAGCCTTCAATGTAGGCATGAGAGTCTGATGTAATAAAGAAGCTCTGCAAGATTCAAAGTCATCAGTAAGACCATAAAAAATTGAATTAACCTAAAAAATTGAATTAAAACCACCATTCACGTCACGGTGTGCAGTATATTTTGGCCGCATCAACAGCACAATCCATCAGAGGTTCTGAAAGAGAGCAAGTGATCCCAAACAGCCTCCATTTTAGCAAGAAAACTGGTAATAGGTTGACCTCTATCATATTTTAAATTATGCAACTCTGCAACTCTTCCCACAATTGGTACTGACTAGAGAGATCAGAGGTAGTGTATCGCATTTCAAGTAAATCAAGACTTCTTTGGCAGTGTCATAGCGCCCAAATTGGTGGTGTATAGAGGGAATAGAAGTATTTCGAAACCATGTCAAAATCTGGTGATTCTTACTATCAAAATCCTCAAGATGATCTGTAAACTTATCATCAGGCTCATCAACATTCTGTTTAGGGAGCTTAATATCACCTGTAACATAGCGCTATAACTTTCGGCCTTTGAGAAAACTATGCATCCCCTGAACCCAGAGACGGTAGTTCGAACCTGTGAGAATGGTAGGAATGGGCTGCATAATATCAGATTTGTCCATTTGTAAAATTTCAGAGAGGTCATCGGAAAATTTCAAAAAAGCCCTCAAGGTTTGGAAATTTCAAAAAACTAAGTGAAGTTTTGCAAATCTAACACTTTAGTCCAAATCAACAACGAGAATCTGAATCGGAGCGGCGGTGGTGGAATCAGAAGTAGGCAAGGACGAGGAGTGCAACGGTGGTGGTCGTGGAGCTTCACTCGCCGTATTGGAGGAGGATCAGAGGGGTAAAACTGGCAGTTGGTGGCGGCAATAGGGCGTGGACGGTATAATTGGAGGCTCCAAGTATGAGGCTTTTGGTCGTGGGCTGAAATGGAGTTGAATGGTGGTGGTTATAAGCGGTGAGGAGGTCAGAGATGCTGCTGGAGAGATGAGTTGCATCGCGCCAAGGAGGGGCTCGGTGGGGAGGTTGACGGCGCGGCTGGGGTTTAACAGTGGGCGTGCAAGCTCGTCGAAGATGGAGGAGTGGATGGAGGCCGTGGGTGGAGGAGTTTCAGCCGTGGGTGGTGGTGTGGGTGGTTAGGGTGTTGGTGGCTAGGGTTTTGGTGGCTAGGGTTTGTAGTGATTATGGATTGGAAAAGAAAGCTAATGTGGAGTGTTTGGGAACAAGGATAAGGAGGATCTGGAGTGGAACAACTTCACAAGGGACTATTTGGAATGGTAACTGAGGGATTAACCTGGCCGTCTGATACCATGTTAGAAACTGAGAAACCGAGAGAAAGAGTTTGAAGAAAATAATGTTTTTCTTGACATTAAGGCGAGAACATATGTTGCCTTAATATAGGCTTACAAGCTCGGATTTCGGAATATATCGTTATATAATATTATGGTAATATAGACAATTATTTACAAAATCAATTATAATCAATGGCTTAATTACAAATGATTTAATTGGCAATATATATTGCCATATCTTAACAATTGGTATGTTTTGAGTTGTGAGTTGAGTTCAGAGGTGCATTTCTTATAAGAGCGTGGGTGTAGGCACTGCATTTTTGCATATAAGTCCCGATGATGAGCCTCGTATGGAGGCACTACCCGATAAGTTGCGGAAGTCGCGGGAAATGGAAGTCGGAAGGGAAAATTCAGAAATCAATACCTTGTTGGACTTAATTCGTTTGCTTAGCTTTGGGTTCGCTCGTTGGATCTCTGTTTTAAAATTCATCCTTAGCCCACACACCAAAAAAGGCCAAGCCACACGCCAAGCCTCCAAGCCCAATCCAAAATAATTAAACACATGTTAAAATCAAATCAAATCACCTTTCCAATTTAAATAAATCTCATGCCTAATTAAACAAATCAAATCAATTAAATAAATCATTTTCCTAAACTAAAACAAATCATCTCCTAAATTAAATAGATCATTCCTTATAATAAACTAAATAGATATTCCCCATAATTACACAATATCCCATTTCCTACCCATACAAGGACAACCCTAACCCACTCCTATAAAAGACACATAAACCAACCTTTAGGGCCTAGAGCTCATTCACGGTAAAAACCCTAGACACATTCAATCTTCACGTCTAACCTCTCATTCATCATCCTCTCTCTTCCTCACGCATGCAGACTTGAAAACCCTAGCTCTCCATTCTCTCTCCGTCACTCACAGTCCACACAGCTACACACAAACATTTAAAACCCTCACACTCCTCATACAAAAAAGACGTGACCAGATACCCTCACACTCCTTACACACAGGCCACGCTAGCAGCCCTCACACTCCTAACCATCTCTCTCCTCAATTCCTCATTAAACACACTCACAAACATACCCAGCAGAGCTCTCTCTTCAACACTCATCTCTCTCATCTCTCGCCAAAACACCTAACTGCCCCCTCACTGAACAAAACCCTAAAACGTCTCATTCTCCACGCAACACCCAAACCCACACCTCACCAGCCCACTCATCCAGCGGCCCTTCACGTGACACCCCTAGAGTTTATTGACGGCACAAACAAAAAATATAAACAAACCCTTAACTTGAATCAACGCCCCCTGCCAGCTCTCAAACCGTGAGCAACAAACCATAAACCAGCCCTTAAACCGTGAACTGCAGCACCCTTAAACAGCCCCTTGCCTCACCGAAAATAACGGCCCAAAAAATCGATCCAAAACAGCCACTGAAACCCCTCTAAATACCGCACAACCACTCCTTGAACACAGCTCCAATTACCGCACAACCAGTCCCTGAACACAGCCCCAATTACCGCGCAAACTGCACCCCAATTACCGCAGAAATAGTCTGCAAAACTGCACCTTTTACCTCACAAACAGTGACCCAAAACATCCCCTAATTACCGCAAACAGTAACCAAAAACAGCAACCAGAAAACCCAGCAAAAACAGAGAAAACAACAGCCCAAAACAGCGAGGCGACGAAGGAAGACATTGAACCAGTGAACCAGAGGAGTTGCGGAGCATTAACCCTTCTGACGGCCGCGTAACGCACTTCCAAGAGGCGACTTAAAAGGTTCTCGTTCATCTTTTTCAATTATTTATTAGTAGTTCTTCGCATGCATATTGTTGGCTCATGTATGTCATTGTTGTTGGATGAATGATTGAGTGTTGCTTCTCATGGTATATCGGATGGAAACTGTAGGCACTGCATTTTTGCATATAAGTCCCTATGATGAGTCTCATTTGGAGACACTACCTTTTAAGTCACGGGAAACGGACGTCGGAAGGGGAAATTCAGAATAGGCATGTCATCAGATTCATTTCACGAGTTCACTATTTTCGTTCGTGCTGCGTTCGTTACTTCGTTCGAACGTCAGGAAGATTGCAGGCGTTCATGTAGCGTTCGAAGAGGCGTTCGAACGGCGTCGGTATTTCTGGTTTTGCTGCTAGTCTCACACCTAAGCCCAATTAGCCCACCAAAGCCAATAAAACACATCCAAATTAAAAAACACATATTAACACATGGGGAATTAAATAAAATCTAAAAATCACATACCAAATTAAAATAATATCAAATAAAATCATGCCTAATTAAAATCAATCAAGATTATTTTATACCAAACTAAACAAATATTATGCCTAATCCAAACAAATTAAATATATTAACTTCCTAATTGAACCAATTTTGTCCCCCCTCAATCTTTGGTTTTCCTTGTTTAAAAAAAAAATCATATCCTCCATTAAATACACAAATCCCTTCCTTGTCAAGCAAGATTTAACCCTAGCCCTTTGCCTATAAAAGAAACCCAATTCCAACCCTTTAGGGCCCTAGCTCATCGATACAAGAAAAAAACTTCCTTCTCACTCACACGCATACAACAAGCAAATATTTCTCTTCTCCTCATACACCCTTAGCCGAAAATCACAGCCCCATAAACCCCTCAATTACCGAAAACATTACAACCCGAAACACCACCGAAACAACCCCTATACAGCAGCCCCCATATAACCGAAATACCTAAGAAAACAGCCCCTGAATCACCTAAACCAGTGACCAACAAAAACTGCACTTTTAATCCCTAAAACAATAACTAAAAACTGCACTTAAAGCCTTTAGAAACACCAGAAAACAGTGACCAAAATACAGCAGAAATACAGTAGCAAAACAGCAGCGAATCGGAGTCGAAACAGCAGCGCATTGGAGTCAAAACAGTAGCTTGAGCAGTGAAATAGCGAGGAAAAAGGTGAACCTGTGAACCAGAGGAGTTGCGGAGCATTTCCCCCCTTTTTCGACGACCGTGCACCGTACTTCCAATAGTCGACATAAAAGGTTAGACCTGAGGGTATTTTTCCTATTATTTTCATCTATCCTTTTTTAATTGTTTTATTCATCACTGTCGCATGAGAGTCATTTTTTTTAATGTGTGTTGTGGCCTTTGAATGAATGAAAATGTGTCGCCTCTTGTGGTATATAGGATGGAAACCCGGATATAAATTTCATAGCCGATTCCGAATAGACGGTAGTATGATCTGTACTCGGGATACAACTCCATATACCCCTTGAGCAAATGGCACATGTTTCGCTTTGTTTTATCTTGTTTGTTTATTATCTGCATTTTTCATCTCACCATTTAATTTTCGTATGATGATGATTGTTTGTATGATGATGATGTGACGCGCATGGGTTTAGTATGTCGGTCTAAAGGTTTTCCATTTGAAGGAAGAAAATGCCAAAAGGCTACCTTTACGCCAACTCTTTGTCGCGCCTCTTACATCGTGTCTTTTGCTTTATGTACGTCGGTTGTTTATGCAATTGGTGATAAAGCGCATGGGCTTAGTAAGTGCGATTAAAGGTCCTATATTTTGAGAGGTTAAAATCATTTACCACGATGCTTCGCCGCGCCGGATGACGTATATTTGATTGAATGTAAGATGTGTTCAATCGGGTATACGAAGTCCGATATCGTTGTCTTTACTTCTTTATATATGTATTGTGTTGTTTGCGCATGGGCTTAGTAAGTGCGATTAAAGGTCTTCTATTTTGAGAGGTTAAAATCCTTTACCACGATGCTTTGTCGCGCCGGATATTGTATATTCGATTGGATGCGAGAAGAGTTCAATCGGATACGTGAGGTCCTACATTGTGGATTTGTTTGTCTATGAATGTGTTGCATGCATCAGGTCTGGTTTCGTTCGAACGCGTTCTCGAACGCCACACGAACGCGAACCTTCTGTTTACCGTTCGAACGCGTTCTCGAACGCTACGCGAACGCGCACGCATTTTCTTAGTTTCATCATACATCAGGTCTGGTTCCGTTCGAATGCATTCTCGAACGCTATACGAACGCGAACCTTCTGTTTACCGTTCGAACGCGTTCTCGAACGCTACGCGAACGCTCACGCATTTTTTTAGTTTCATCATGCATCAGGTCTGGTTCCGTTCGAACGCGTTCTCGAACGCTATACGAACACGAACCTTCTTTTACCGTTCGAACGCGTTTACGAACGCTACACGAACGCGTACCCACTGAACTGAGTTCTTTTCATATCAGGATTTCGTGCATAATTATCCCGTAGCTATCCCTTCATATGATGAACCTGATTGCTTCTCTGTATTACTCAAGATTGTGTATGTGTCGTTCATCTGTATTCCCCACATGTATGAGTACAAGGTTTTATTAACTGTATGCTTGCCGTATGTTAATTTATCTTTATGTATGCAAATTGAGACATAGATTACATGCAAATAGGCTGTATGCAAATTCAGATATGTGTTACATGTAAATTTAGATGAACTCATTGATGTATGCATGCGAACTTAGGGGTAAATCATCATTGGAAATATGTTGCTTAGGCTTGGTTAGATTATTGTACAAATCATTTTATTACAAGTGGCATAAGTAAGGGACCATTCCGAACCCAACGGTTTGAGGTCTTCCCTTGCGAGGGGTGAGTGCGGCCTTAAATCTCATTTTCCCGGTTCACACCGGGTGGTGACTCCATTATTCTCCGGTTTAGTCCCCCGTGGGCTACTCCGTACTCCCAACCGGGCCGCGAGCCCGGGACAACATGCGTCGCCCATTTTCTGTGTCCCACAGAAACCCAGACGTAAATTCCGTAGCCGAATCCGAATGGACGGTAGTGCGATCTGTACTTGGGATACAACTCCACGTACCGCTTGGGGAAACACTCGTGCATGTGTTTATGTGCTTCTAGATGTTGTTTTTGTGATCATGTTCGAACGCGTTATCAAACGCTACACGAACGTATGCATTCTGCCTTGGCCCGTTCGAACACGTTTATGAACGTTACACGAATATGCACGCACTGGACAGATTCCTTCATCATGTTTTATGCATGTTTGCCTCCTTAGTTATTCATTTCCCCATCATATGCTTAGTTAGCTCTTTTTAATATTTATGCTTTTACCGTTATTGTTTATTTATCTTTCCGCATTTATTTATTTAATATGTTCATGAAATTGTGTGCTTGCCATTTCGTCAACTTACTTTTATGCATGCAAACTTAGATATAGGTAGTATGCAAACTTAGATATATGTGGTATGCCAATTTAGATATAGGTTATTCTTGCGTATGTATGTTGCATAGACTTGGTTATATTATTGCAAAAATCCGTTCATTACAAGTGGCATAAGTAAGGGACCATTCCGAACCCAACGGTTTGAGGTCTTCCCTTGCGAGGGGTGAGTGGGGCCTTAAATCATTTCCCAGTTCACACTGGGTGGCGACTCCATTTTATTTCTCCGGTTCAATCCCCCGCAGGCTACTCCGTACTCCCGGCCGGGCCGCGAACCTGGAAGAACGTCGTTGATTTCTGTGTCATACAGTGGGGTAGTCCGGGATTTTATCTGCTCCGTTTAAGTCTGAATCAGATAATTTGACGGCGGAATTTTCAACGTTTTAAGAAAAGAAAAAGAAAAGGAGAAAGTTGTATGTAAGGACATTCTTTAAACAAAAATGATAGACATACTTACATTTTTACTGAAAATAACTACACCTCTCTCACTTTAATGATAGACATACTTACACTTTTAATGATTTAAAAATCACATTTTCTCAACACACAAAATATAGAGAAACAAGTTGCTACATTCTTAAAAACCCCAAGACTTGGCTCATACCATTGGTCATTTGGTCCCCATATGGTATCTTCACATTTGTTTTATTGGTATTTTATGGAGAGAGAATGTTGTGTTTGTCATAGTAGAAAGATTATATATAGAGGCATCATACAATTTGTCGTAGTAGGGATTCTACATAGTGGCAATAGACAGTTTGATGTGGTGAAGTAATTTCACATATACATATAAAATATTCTTGAGAAATGGTGTTCACCGGACAAGGTCATCGAACAGATTCAACGAGCCGCAGTAGTGACTAAGAGAGAGTCTTAAGCTAAACGAGATCCTATAATTATAATTTTTTTTTTATAATTGTTTATGCGTGGCTCGATAAATGTTGGAATTTAAGCTCCAAACTGCTTAAAAATCATTATGTGTGTTTTATTTTTCCTGTTAACGGCTGTTTTTCATTCGAATGGTAAAATAAATAATTTATCATTTGAATTAACCTCCCTCAACGGTAAATTTATTTAGTTAGTAGGAAACTACATAAATTTGACAAGCAGACATGATGTACCCAACCCCGAGGACAAAAGCGAATCTTGGATAACTTTAACCGCATAATTTTAGATACATAGTAAACCTGATCACAAGGGAATGGTCTATCATTGTGCCATTCACATAATAATAGGACATCGGTGGAACGTACCCAACTACAAGCCAATCAATAAACCTGGTCATAAGAGAATAATCTCTCATTGTTTCATTCACATTATAAAGGCCTCGGTGGGACGTATCAAATCCTGAGCCAATCAATAAACTTGGCCACAGGGAATGGACGCTCATTGTTCCATTCACATAATTAAGGCATCGATGAGACGTACCCAACCCTGAGCCAATCAAACTAGATAGACCACGAATGAAGATGTTCAACCTCTGGCCATCCCCACAAACACTGGCGACAACGTCTCATACTATATTGCACAAAAATAAAACAAATCGAGATGTGTAACAGGGTGACGTATCACACACTCCGCACTGACCAAAAATATCAAGGCAACTGAGGTAGTGTCATGCCTTGCTACTTAAAATAATAATTTTGAGCCTTACAGTCCAAAAGTCTTGGCGAACCGAGCTACGAATTTGGGGGTGGCCAACGCCACAAGGCAAACCCCAAGTCTGCAAATGCCACAGAGGCTTCTAACCTTCCACGTGCTATAAGCCTGGATGGCTAACACCATAGGGGCATTCCCTATCCCCATGCCAAGCAGATCTCGAGGCTAAAAATGCCACAGAGACCCGTGGGCCTTTCCCTTGCTATGTACCTCCAAATCTCAATGCGGACGACAAACGCCATGGGGGAATTATCCATCCCAATACTATGTTAACCCGAGAAATGAAGATGGGATTACATGCCGACCTGTATTAGGGCTCTAAACAAGAATATGTACTTCCAGAAGCCTAATGATGATGAGAGGAAAACAGTGCTTCATAGTGGTCGTAGGTCCTGCCAGCCTTCATAGACCGCTGTAGTGGCAGGACAGTGGCAGAACAGAGCTGCCATAGGCATGTACAGTAGCATAAGAATAAACAAATCTGATTGGTTAGATTGAGGGTGGTTGATGATGACATAGACTATAATGATGATCTTATGATATTAGCTGATGTCAGAGTCGGTGGAATAATGGATTTGAGAGCCTATATAAAGGGATTGAAATCACAAATTCAAGGATTAGCAATTTCTGTATTTTCACTACTTGTAAAAGCCAAGAAGCTTTAGAACTAGAGATAGAGAGAGAAAGTTGGTCAACACCCGACCACTTGAGAGAATTATAACAGGCTTGTATAAGACCTGAGGTGCCTTATTATTGTACTAGTTCATTCCTCCATTGGAGATCGGGTCGGTCTTGACCTGGAGCAGTAATAAAATATATCTATTTCTCCCGTAAACTTAGGTATGAGCCACTCTCCGCCAAACCACGTAAACTCTGTGTTTATCCTGTCTACTTGTCAAGTTTGTGCGATTTCCTACTAACCAAATAAATTTACCGTTGGTGAGGTTTATTCAATGGATAGATTCCCTATTTTACCCTCTGAACGAAAAACAATTGTCAACATTTCCATAATTATTATCGTCCTTATTACGTTGTTTAACTAAATAGAACTTAAATTCGGTAAGCGTATGAAATTTGATTTTACAAGTGATTTATCTAGAACAAGAAACAAGTCTCTTTTAAAAAATGAATGGTTAATCATTTTACACTTATAGTTTCATTAATCCCCTTAATTTAACACATTTATGAAATAATAATTAAATTAATATTTTATATATTTTTATTGTGATTTTTATTTCTCATGTAGGTGAAATAATTCTTTGGATACATAACTAGAAAAATGGACTAGACATTTGGATTTTTGAGGCCAGAAACTTGAAAGGGCCTTCTAACAGTGTACAGTTTCAGAAATTCCAACTTTGCGTAATTTTCGTATTTTGGCCATAATTTTTACTCTGATATCAGATTGAGGCGATTCTAGTTCCAGATGAGAGAAGATTCAAATATTTACAACCTTGCTCTTTACAAGATTTTCAAGTTCTGAGGTTTTCAAGATCGAAATTGATGAATAAGCCAATGTGTGTTTCATGTAATTTTAATTATTAGAAAATAAAATAAAAAATAAAATAAAAAGTTGAAATGTCAAAATCCACCTTTAGGTTGATTGGGATAAATGTTTGTAAAATGATCAACAACAAAAAAAAAAAAAACCAAAAAGGAAAAAGAAAAATAAATTATTAAAAGTTTATTATTTGTATTTAATTTGGGAAGTTGTAATTAATAATTGAGGGATGAACAATTCTATTATAAATAGAGGTGCTCACCTCTCATTTTCTTCATACTTCTTTCATTTTCTCTTTTGAAGAATTTGGAAGAAGTGTATTGTGTGTTTTATTTTTCAAGTTTTGTTGTAATTTCTTTTTCTTTTAATAATATAATTATGTGTGTGTTTTTATTTAAAGCATGACTAGCTAATTCCATTCTGCTAGGGTAAATGGTGAAAGTTAAGGAATGATTCATATGAGAATGCGAAAATTCTTAAAGCTAAAACTAAGGTCTTTCATGATAGTCGAATTTCATGAAAAATATTTGAAATTTGTCAAAATGTTTTGCTTTATAATTCTCGTCTTCATTTATTTATTGGAAAATTGAAATCCAAATAAAGTGGCTCATTTATTGTGAAGAACGTTAACCCATATGGAGCTATTGACATTGAGAATCCTATGGATGGCGATGTATTTAATGTAAATGGACAATATCTGAAACAATTTTTGAAGTGCTCAAATTTTCAAAAATCTTTTTTTTTTCAAACCCAGTGTACTGTGACTGATATATTATAAGCTGTTATTTTATTTTCTTTTCTTTTGTAATTGTCTAATTTCTATTTTTCTTGAGTTTTGTAGTATTTTTTCCTTTTTGTCAAAGTCTTACACTCCGGTTAAATAGCGGATAACGGTACTCCATCACTCTAAGTCAGTTCTTTCAGTTTTCTAAAATTACTGATACCCTACAATCAAGGTAAGAAACTCTCGCAAGACTCCATAATCATTTTCCTTCTCTCCCCCAAACTGCTCTGATGAAAATTTACAAAGCACGCATCGAAATAATGAGGCTTCTTATGATTAATGGTATTCCTAATAATATTCGTTGGGTAATTGAAATAAGGGTTCGCTTGGCAGGTGAGTCATCTGACTCCATCATTTCTTACATGTCTGGTTTAGGAAAAAACACATATGCTAACAAACGAAGAGCTAAACAATTAGGTGTTTGTTATAAATGTGCACGTTGGACGTGCAACACTCGTTGTCGTTCTTTAGGAATGGTGTCTGACAATCGCGAAGATAAAATTTAATTAATTAGAGATAGCTTGAGTAAGGAGTCTTTAGATGATATATCACTGACTATTGATACGCATCATAGTGGACATGTTCATCGAGTAATTCACAATTTGCATACACAATTTCAAAAATAAAGACAACAATACAGTCTCGAGAATCTGACTTTAAAGACCATTTTTACTAATTTGTAAGAAAATTGGATGGGAATCATATCCTCGACCCATAGAGGGCGTTCAAGCCGTTACTAGACATAAAATCAGAAGAAGATGTGAGTCACAATCACAACTACCAGTACATATTATTTTAATTTATTGCTTTGATTCTTTTACTTTAAATTACTTTTTTGATTTACTTTAATTGACTGTTTTGATTTCCTTTACTTTAATTTTGCCGACAATATCTAAAAATTTTGACTTTCACTATCTATTTTATTGTTCATCTTACAATTATCATTTTGCAAGTACTAGTGCTTTTATTACTCACCCTTTTTCAGGATCCATAAATACATCTCATCATTTCTCTTTTTGATACATCCAAATAAGAGAAAACAAAAATGGAGAAAACTTCAAGACGACGGGTCATTAATATCTGTGTATTTTATTGATCTAGCTCTGGTACTAAACTAGAATTTGTTGAGGCCGTAAATGAATTGGGTAGAGTTATGGCGGAAAGAAACATGCATTTAGTATATGGCAGTGGCAATATTGGATTGATGGGATGTGTTTCAAAGGCCATGCAAGAAGGAGGCAATCAAGGTTTAGGAATCATCCCAAAAAAAATTTCGATTTTCTTTTCGTATTTCTGGAGGATGCTAAAAGACTTGGATTCATTTCAAAATCGGAAAAAGATATTGCTCTTACTGCAGGAAAAACTGGTGAATTAATCGAGAAACTGTTAGCCTATGAACCAAAAATCGACCAAATTCTCTCCAAGTATGACTGGTCAGATAACAATCATGGCAAGAAGCATATAGTGGACTTGAATCTTAATATGTATCTTTTTTAGATTAAATAATAGTATTGTTGAGTCAATTGTTTTTTCCATACTAATCAGGTGATGTTTTATAAACTCTAATTCTTCTTATTCAGACAATGAGGATATAGTTGACTAAATAGTTTTCCTTTTTGAAAAAAAAATTTATTTTTCTGTTGTTGTTTTAAAAAAAATTATTTTTATGTTGTTTTTGTTTTGTTGTTATTTTGTGTGTAAAAAAATTTATTTTTATGTTGATTTTCTTTTGTGTTTTTATTCAAAAAAGAACTACACACAAACCAATAACAGACCAAGTGGAATTATTGTTCAAAGATGGCAGTGTAAGGAGTTTTCGTTCCTGAGACACATCTCAATGTAATTCGTAACAAGTTATTTTTGTTCCTTTGTTTTTGAATCATTCAAATTTGTGAATTCTCCATAATATTGATTAAGTTTGATTTCCATATGCTCATTTGATAGGTATTATCGACATACACGGTAACATATGATCGTGAGTTGTAAGTGAAAGTTTTAATACTTAGTTTTCTAGTTTGTTGGAGGTAGCACTTAAAGGCAGTTGAATTTCTATTTTTATTCCAAAAAAAAAAAGCTTTTACTTAATAGCCGGATATTTTACCTCAGTAAGCAGTGATTGTTCGCGTAAAACGGTAGGGTTTGAATTAGTTTAAAAAAATGATAATAATAATAATAATCAAGCTTTTACTTTGTAACCGGACATCTTACCTCAGCAATCAGTGATTGTTCACGTAAAACGATAGATCTTAAGTTTGTATATAAACAAATATGAATAAGTTTGATTTCGTATCATCTTTAACTCGAGAAATTAAGTCCATATGAGTGTTTTAACACTTAGTGCCTAAGGCCAACTGGCGCAAAGCTTGTTACATGAGTTAAAGAGAAAACTTAAGGGAATCAGACACTTCTTCTTTTAGACATCTGAGATCCGATCAATTAAGTCTGTAGGGGTGTCTTAACACGTAGTGCCCTAAAACCAATTGGTTTGGGAGTCATTGACCCAAAACTTGTTACAAGGATTGAAGATGTATTATCCAAAAAAAATTTATTTTTGTATTTTTTTAAATAAACTCTCATTACTAAAAATGTGTGAACTCTAATATAATGTTAGGATAAAAATATTACTCTCTTTTCAACAAGACATGTAATATTGTTGGTACAATGAATTGATTAGTACTTTGTCATATGTGTATATGGAAAAATGGTAAACGGTACATGAGAATTTGCTTATTTGATAATTTAGACAAAAATAAAATAATTATTAATTTGGATAAGAATTTTTAGTTTTCGCTTAAATTACTAGAGATTAGTAATAAGTTGGTTGGGGGGTCTGATGAACACTAAAAAACGTGCATTTATTATAAGGAAAATTAATCATTTTACATTTGTAGTTTCATTAATCCATTTAATTTAGCACATTTGTGAAATAATAATTAAATCTATATTTTATATATTTTTATTGTGATTTTTATTTCTTATGTAGATGAAATAATAATTCGGATGCATAACTAAAAAAATGGACCTGACATTTAGATTTTGAATACCAGAAACTTGATAGAGCGTTCTAATAGTGTACAATTTCGGAAATTCCAACTTTACGCAATTTTCATATTTTGGCCATAATTTCTTATTCCGATATCGAATTGAGGCGATTCTAGTTCCAAATGAAGGAATACTCGAATATTTATAATTTTGCTCTAAGATTTTCTAGGTATGAGGTTTTTAAGGTAGAATTGGTGAAGAAATAATTATATTTTGCATGTAATTTTAATTATTATGAAAAAAATAAAAGATAAAAAAATGAAAATTGTAATGTCACAATCCACCTATAAATATTTACAAAATATTCAACAAAATCAAAAAATTCAAAAAAAAAAGAAAAAAAAAATAGTAAAAGTTTATTGTTTGTATTTGATTTAGAAAGTTGTAATTAATAATTGAGGGATAAGCACTTCTTGTAATATCCAGAGTTTTTTTTGGATCAGTGCAGGAAGATTTTCGAATTAAAGTTAAGGATTTATAATGCGATGGTAATCGAAAATCAGAGTATATGTGTTGGGAAATAATTCAGAATATTTTAAAGTGAAGCTTGGTAGCGTTGGAAAATGCGTGGTTTCGAGAACCAGTTATGCAATTTTTGATTTTATCATTCTACGCATAAAAGATTTTTGTTTCGACTATAAAACTTTATAAGGAACTCTGATTGAGCTGATTCTTGAACCATCAGACTTGTTTTCCGAGACGAATATATTTCATGTTGAATACTTTTCGAAATTTACAACAAAATGGCTTCAAAAAATATGAAATATCTAGAAAATTCCATGACATGGGCCTGAATATAATTTTCGGGGGTCTGAATGTAAATTTCATAAACTTTTCCATATTAACCTAGAAGTTTCTAGAAATTGAGTAAATCATATAATTTCTCCAACCAGCCCACCCGACCCCCCACCCAAAAAATCATCCTTGTGAACTGCCAGTCGCGCCGGCTTCCTGCCGGCCACCGCCGACCAGCGCGATCGGCCAGGGGGGTGCGCCGGCCACCCCTCCACCTTGTGGTGGCCGGCGGCTGCCCCACAACGCCGAAAACAGTGACGAAAGGGAGAAAGACGCGAGATAATATGTTATCTTATCCGGGCTCGTCGCTACATTTCACGGCCCGAGTCACCCGCTAAATCAAAGCTTTCGGATAGTACTACAAGTTGGCGATGACGAGTTTTCCATTCCGTGCACGGTTGCACATGAATCGAGGAAGGAAGATTCAGATGAATAGTGATCCACGATAAACAGTAGCTCTAATCAGAATTCTGTCGATTCCAGCGTGTTCGTGGGATCGTTTGGAGTCCATATATGGCCTCGAAATATCGGTAAGACCTCCCAGTATAAATTCGCTAATTTCAAATTTTCCACTAAATATTCGGATGTATCCAGTAGCTTCGTAGAGTAGAGTATTGATATAAATTGAATTGTTTGAGTGTTAGTATATTGAATATGAGCATTCGGTAGAATCCGAGTGAAAACGGAATGAGTTTGATTGATCCGATAAAATATGTTAGTTTCCGTTAAAAGTGGGTTTTTGGATATAATGATGTGATTTGATTTTAATATTAGTTATGAGTTATTTATGACATTAAGAAAAAATTTAGTTAAATCCGGGTAGGTTCAGAGAGTTCAGAACCATTCCGTAGCGTTTGTGAAATTTTTTTCAGAAGATTTTCCAAAAACGTATAAACCAGGGATTTAAGTGAACTAATGGTTTGGAATAGTTTATAATGATGTTTTAAGATTACTGAAACTGAAAGTATTGAAATCAGATTTGATTTGGTTGTTTCGGAAAGATCCGGGATTTTGACGTAGTTTAGTCGAGAATTCTGTAAGTGTTTAGGTTAAGACGAAAATAGATAAGAGATGGTATTGAGAAAGAAGTGCGAGACTATATATGGTTAAGTAATCGACCATCCCAGGTATGGATTTTTGGTTATTGCTATGCTATAAAGTGAAGTAATTGACGAGCTCAATGTCTATATGCATATGTTTATGTATGTAAGTGTATGAATGTGTAATGACATGTATATGTAAATGAAAAAGTATATTTATAAATATTGATTCACGTATTTGTATTGATATGTGATGATATGTCATGGATAATTTGTGTAGGTTGATCGGCAAAAGGAATAAGTCTTGTTTTCTAAATTTGTATTTGTACGTTTAGATGATGTGGGCGGAGCCCTTAGGTGATGATTTTATTTTATTGGTTTGGACCTGAGGTCCATTTAGATATATGATGTTTATTTCAGGTTCGCTTTGATGCTGGACTGAGATCCAGGTTGTCCAGTTTTTAGGATAAATCATGCCGAATTTTCGGTAAATTCAAAGGCTTATGGAGATGGGTGGTCAATCATATCTCCTGCCGATAGCATTCTGCCTCTGGCGGGGTGTTACAGTTGTGGTATCATAGTAAAATTTTAGGTGTCGGTGACTGCTGCTACAAGGTATCTGATCACTGAGTAAGTTTTCTGCTACATGTAGACTATATAGGTCTCATGATTGTTACTTGAATTGAATTGATTTTTGGTATGGTATATTATGCTATGGTTTTGATTGATATAGGTGATTTGGATTATCTATATATGTTTGTGTAGTATGAATATATGTATGTGTATAAGTGTACTAAGTTAAAGTATATGGTTTATATAGGAATGTGAATATGTAAGTAATGTGAATTCAAGATGTTTTTAGAGGTATGAGAGATTCCATGATGTTGATAGTCTGAATTGTGAATTGATATTTTGAACCATGTTTTGAAAACTTGGTATTTGATTTTTGGCACAAAAGTGTTTTGAAAAAAAAGAAAGAAAGAAAGTTTTAAGGTGTTTTGATTTTGATTATACATGATAAAGAAAATGTTTCTGCCTCGATGCTTGATTAATGTTTTCATGTTTTTAGATTTATCGATATGTTTCTGTCTCGATGCTAAAAATTGATTTTGATGATTTTAAACTATAAAACTTGTTTCCGCCGAGACGCTAAAAAAATCTGTTTCCGCCACGGTGCTTGATGATTTTATATTTTTGACCCTCAGTGGTGCTCGTATATGTTTTATTCCAGATTGGCTCCCGGGGCGCTCGTTATGGGGTCCAGATCATCGGAAAATGGTTGGCCCACTACCCTGTCGACATGGTCCGTGCACTGTCCGGTCTATGCGCGCGACTGAGCAGTGGACGATCGGTATGTATTTTGAAAACTTTACATCAAAGATTTATTTTTGATTCACATATTTATGTTTTGGGGGAATAATGATTTCAGAAGAATTACATTTTGATTTGATGCATTTCATATTATTTTTGATATTATATGATATGATATGATATGTTTCCGTCATAGTACTTGATGTTTTTATGTTTTTGACCCTTCGTGATGCTCGTATAAGGGTTTGTCCAACTGCAGTGGGCCGACCTGACCCTCTGTCGGCAGAGGATCATTTCGTTCATTGTCCGATCTATGCGCGTGATTCGGGCATTGGGCGCTCGTTTATGTTTCGTCCAGTAAGTTATGCTGGATGCTCGATATGGATTTACGATGATGGATTTTGAAATTGATTTTTGTTTACAGTAAAAGAGTTTTTCAAATGTATTTTTGAAATGGTTTTTGAAAGAAATCGTTTTACGTTTTCTATTTTAATGATATCAGAAATTGACAGATTTCAGACTATCAACATCATAAGAGTATTATGGTTGTCACTTATGGTTGTGACGATAGAGGTATTTGTTGGTATAAAAGTTTATATCGTTAAGTTTATAATTAGACATGGATCTTATGGGTATAGTGATGGTTATGTGTAGGGGTGGCAATTTGGGCCAGGATTCGTTTCTTCGTTCGATTCGATTCGCTTTAAAGCGAATACGGGTTTGAAAAAATGGATTCGTTTAATAAATGGGTCAATTCGATTCGATTCGTTTATTAAACGAATCGAATACGAATTTAAGCTCATTGATTCGTTTATTCGTTAAGGATTCGTTTTATTATTTTTATTTACTAGTTTATGTTAATTTTCAATTAAGATTCGAGAAATTATAGTTAATTATCATATAAAAAGAAATATTTTCGATATTTGGTGAGGTATTTTTAGTAAATATATTAATTATATATTTCATATGTATATATTTATGAAGAATTAATGTAAATCAAGTGTGGTAAATTATTTTATTAAATAATATTATTGACTAAACGAATAAACGAATATTCGTATTCGATTTGTTTATTAAACGAATCGAATACAAATCCTGATATTAGGATTCGTTTAATAAACGAATCGAATACGAATCCATTATATTTTGATTCGATTCGTTTATGATTCGATACAAATTCAATTCGTTGATTCGTTTTTCCACCCCTAGTTATGTGTGCTATGTGGTCAGCCATACAAAGTTATATATGCGATGTGATATGTATGAATGTAAACTTTGATATTGATGTCGCTTACATATATGATATAGAATGACATAATGTGAAATGAATGAGTTCCGTTTTGTATTGTAAATAAAAGAGATAGTATGAAATTCGTGTTAAGTTTTCGTTTTGAAACCGTATTTGGTTGTGTGCAAAGAACATGTGTTATGTTCCTCGTTTCGGATGAAGTATCTGATTGGCTGTATATAATCTGTGTTTGACTTTCTTTCTGTTGATGGATGAGTGTGAAATGGTTTGAGCGTGTTTCTATGGATGAGTGTGAATAAGGATGATAAGTTTGATGTGTTATTGTTATAAAATATAAGATTCGATAAGTTTCGTTTTGAAATAACATAGTTTGTATTGGAGTGTTAGATACGTAACTTTTGATAAGATGGAAGGTAAGATAGCTTGCGAATGCGGATTAAATTATAATGGACGTATGTTTGGTTCCGAATGATTGGACGTAAGCACGAAGAAATTTCGAGGACGAAATTTTTATAAGGATGGGATGATGTAATATCCTGAGTTTTTTTTTTTTTTTTGGATCTGTGCGGGAAGATTTTTGAATTAAAGTTAAGGATTTAGAACGCGATGGTAATCGAAAATCAGAGTATATGTGTTGGGAAATAGTTTGGAATATTTTAAAGTGAAGCTTAGTCGCGTTGGAAAACAAGTGGTTTAGAGAACCAGTTACGCGATTTCTGATTTATCATTCTACTTGTAAAAGAATCTTGTTTCGGTTATAAAACTTTCAAACGAACTTCGATTGAGCTGATTCTTAAACCATCCGACTCATTTTTCCAAGACGAACAACTTTAATGTTGAACACTTTTCGAAATTAGCAACAGAAAGGCTTCAAAAAATATGAACTTTCTAAACAATTCCATGACATGGGCCTGAATGCAATTTTCGAGGGTCTGGATGTAAATTTCATAAACTTTTCTATATTAACCTAGAAGTTTCTAAAAATTGCGTAAATTATATAATTTCTCCAACCAGTCTACCCGACCCCCACCTCAAAAATCATCCTTGCGAACTACCAGTCGCGCTGGCGGCCTGCCGCCCACCGCCGGCCGGCGCGACCGGCCAGGGGGTGCGCCGACCACCCCTCCACCTTGTGGTGGCCGGCGGCGGCCCGAGGACGCCGAAAACAGCTACGAAAGGGAGAGAGATGTGCGACAATGTGTTGTCTGATCCGGGCTCGTCGCTTCGTTTCACGACTCGAGTCACCCCTAAATCAAAGCTCTCGGAGAGTACTACAAGTTGGCGATGACGGGTTTTCTGTTCCGTGCATGGTTGCATGTGAATCGAGGAAGAAAGATTCAGATGAATAGTGACCCACGATGAACAGTAACTCCGATCGGAATTCCTTCGATTCCAGCGCGTTCGTAGGATCGTTTGGAGTCTGTATATGGCCTCGAAATCTCGGTAAGACCTCCCGGTATAAATCCGCTAATTTTAATTTTTTTTTTGCTAAATATTCGGATGTATCCAGTAGCTTCGTAGAGTAGAGTATTGATATAAATTGAATTGTTTGAGTGTTAGTATATTGAATATGAGCATTCAGTAGAATCCGAGTGAAAACGAAACGAGTTTGATCGATCCGATAGAATATGTGAGTTTCTGGTAAAAGTGGATTTTTGGATATAATGATGTGATTTGATTTTAATGTTAGTTATGAGTTAGTTATGACATTATGAAAATTTTTAGTTAAATCCGGGTAGGTTCGGAACCTTTCCGTAGCGTTTGTGGAAATGTTTTTCGGAAGATTTTCCAAAAACGCATAAATTGGGGATTTAAGTGAACCAATGGTTTGGAATAGTTTATAACGATGTTTTAAGATTATTGAAACTGAAAGATCTGGGATTTTGACATAGTTTAGTCGAGATTTCCGTAAGTCGTATTTCTGACGGTATTTCGTCATTTGTTTTGACAGATGTAACTAGGACCTGAAGTGCTCGCGAAGTCAGGTAAGTAACCCATGCAATGAATACTTGAAAGTTGATTTATGTTTATATATATATATATAGAAATGATTGAAGTGTTTAGGTTAAGACGAAAATAGATAAGAGATGGTATTGAGAAAGAAGTGTGAGACTATGTATGGTTAAGTAATTGACCACCACAGGTATGGATTTTTGGTTATTGCTATGCTATGAAGTGAAGTAATTGACGAGTTCAATGTCTATATGCATATGTTTATGTATGTAAGTGTATGAATGTGTAATGACATGTATATGTATACGTAAATGAAAAAGTATATTTATAAGTATTGATACACGTATTTATACTGATATGTGCTGATATGTCGTGGATAATTTTTGCATGGTAGATCGGCAAAAGGAATAAGTCTTGTTTTCTAAATTTATATTTGTACGTGTAGATGATGTGGGCGGAGCCCTTAGGTGATGATTTTGTTTTGTTGGTTTGGACCTGAGGTCCATTTAGATATATGCTGTTTATTTCAGGTTCGCTTTGATGCTGGACTGAGATCCAGATTGTCCATATTTTAGGATACATCATGATGAATTTTTGGTAAATTCAGATGCTTATGGAGATGGGTCAATCCTATCTCTTGCCGGTAGTATCCTGCCTCTGGCGGGGTGTTACACTTCTAATATAAATAGAAGTGATCACCTATCATTTTCTTAATTCTTCTTTCATTTTTCTCTCTTGAAGAATTTGGAAGAAGTGTATTTTGTGTTTTATTTTTCAAGTTTTGTTGTAATTTTTTTATTTTAGTAATAACATTATGTGTGTTTTTATTCAAAGCCTGAGTAGCTAATTCCATTATACTGAGATAAAGGGTGAAACTCTTAATATGAGAATATATATAATATTACTTATATTATAATATATTAATTGTAATCTGAAAACTAATATTTAATCTACTTTTATATTTACGGGTAGACTTGGCCACCGGCCGGTTCGGTTCCGAACCAGCCGGTTCCATTCGATTTTTTTTTACTTTTTTTTAAAATTTTAATAATGATTTTTAAAAAAATATGAGGTTAAAAAATTTATTTAAAATTATGAATTTTAATTTAGATTACATTAAATTACAAATAAAATTCTTATCTAAAAAAATAAAAATAAAAATAAAAATATTAAATTAAGAGCTTGAACTTAAATTTTTAAAAACTTAAGTTGCCTACGTATCCTCCAGAGGTGAGAGGAATCAAAGATTACGTAGTTCCATTACATTTTAAGATAGTCCCCATTGTAATTTATAATTATTTACTTATCAATCATCATTATCATCAGTGCATGTTGATCATTTAGCTCTCGTTTTGCTTGCACTTGCAGATGCGTTGTTGAATAAGTCTTCAAAGTCATCGGGGACATCTTCTTGTTGCATCAGATTAGCTCGGGTCCAATCATCCACAACCACACATGCTGTTGCTTCTAAAGTGTTTGGATGTAATGAAGACCGTCTCGCTTCTAATATATTGCCTCATATGCTGAAGGCTTGCTCAACCGCAACGGTGGAAACATGTGTTGTCAGTAATTCTTTAGCAATAATTGATAATACAGGATAGACATTTTGATGTCAGTTCCACCGGTCAAGGACTTGAAAATTTTTACTCACTAAAATTTTAGTAGGAAATTCGAAATTGGTAGATAAATAATTATCTAATTCCGGGTTGTTAGTCGTGTTATCCCTATATTTTTTATTTCGTTGTAGTAACCAACGATCACATACGCTAAGTCTTGATTGTATTACAAATTCGCTACTACTAGATTGTCATATTGATTGTAAGTTATATCTACTAACATAATCATTAAATAAATCTATTAAATCAATTTTTATTTTAACTATTATTCTTTTAATATCAAATTCATCTATTATTTCTAAATATCCATAGTAAGCTTGTAAGGCACTATTCAAACCTTCTAATGTAAATTTATGATAAAAAACCGCGGCAATAAGATAAAGTAATGGAATGTCTCTAAAATAATTCAACCATTTTTGTCTCATAACAACAATAGCTTCAAGCAAAACAATATCATTAGGATCAGAACTTTCAACATGCTCATATAGGGTGCCAACAATATTCAAACTTTCAACAAGAAATAAATGTGCTGTAGGATAATAAACTCTACTAAAAACATTCGTAGCATCATTAAAAACTTTTAAAATATCTAAAAATTTTCACAAACATCACATTGACTAGGAAAAAGTGTGATATATTGAACATGTTGAGAAAAAAACTACATAATGCATCTTTGTATTGGAAGACTTGACATAAAAGAAAATAAGTTGAATTCCAACGTGTTGGAACATCTCGTGAAAATTTTATCGCTTTAATATTATTTAATTTACAAACTTGGCCCATTCTCTCCTAACTTGAGAATATGACCCAATACAATTAAGTGCAATCTTAATAGGATCAATGAAAGGTGCTAAACTAGTCAGACCATATTGAACACATAAATTAAGGACATGACATGTGCAACGAACATGAAAAAATTGACCCCCCAAATTTGGTTTGCATATTTCTGTTAAATCTTTAATTAATGTAGTATTTGCAGATGCATTATCAAAACCAATTTTTAAAATTTTACCTAATAAACCAAATTCATCAAAAATTACTTTCATCATTCTATAAATATTTTGTGCAGTATATTGTTCATCAAAAACTCTAAATGCAATAAGTCGTTTTTGCATGTTACATGATACATCAATCCAATGACAAGTCACACTCATGTATGAGAGGTTCGCCAATGGTCACTCCAAATATCATAACAAATGGAAATATGACATTTAATATCTTAAAATGTTTCATTTAAAATAATTTTACCATCTTTTTATAATTTAAAAATTTGACGTTTTGTTGTATTTCTAGTCATTCTACAAGCAGCAGGATTTAAAGCATTCTAAACGTAATTAGTAAAAATAGTTTTTTCACCAAAACTTAAAGAAATATGTGTCATACAAGTTAATTTAGCAAATTCTTCTCTATTTTTAGCATTAAAATATTTAAATAGAGGTATGAGTTATTTGGATTTATTTAAATAACGGAAAGACATCATGATGTCCAATTTCTCATTCTCAACGCACATCTTTCTTTAAGTTTGCGTTGTATCAAGTCCAATTTCAGTGGCATGATGTTTTTCCAAGTGCTTGATCATATTGCCATATCCATCAGTAAATTTTTAAGAAACCCCACATAGTTGCATATTGCTCTTGCACCTTCATTTTCAGTCTAGACTAAATGAAAATGAATTTTGAAAATATCAGAGGAACGAGACTTAACTTCTCTTCTCCATGTACCGATACTATGACTGTTCTCTTGGGTTGGCACATTTGACATGGTGTTCTCAGATGAGCTTACCATTTTTTGTTAAAGAAATTTTAAAGAATGAGAGAATTGAGAATGAGAAATTGTAGATAAGGGAATTGAGAATGAAAGAATTGTAGAAATTGAGAGAATTGAGAATTGGTGTGTTGAAAAAATGAAAAATGACCCATATTTATACATTTTTGGAATACTTTGTGATACCTAAAATTCCCCTAAGACTAGCCATTTTATTAATATTGTTAAGGGTAAATTAGTAAATTATATATTTTATATTATTTTTTTGGAATTTAGGGCAGTGAGCCAACAACAGCTACTAGTCGTTGAATCGTGGAACTGGACGGTTCCAACAGTTCAACTTCGGTTCAGTTAGGGATGAACCCTAACCGAACAAAAAAATTTTGGTTCCGGTTCCAACCAATTCGGTTCCATTCCGAACCGGAACCGTGACATGGTCTATTTGCGGGTGTCTTGATTCCCTGTATACAATCTCATCTTAGTTGACACAGTTAATAATTTACTCATATTATATGAGAGAGTAATTTAAATCTAGATTAATTATTAACAAACTTTGTTACTGTCTTTATGGCTGGTTTTATATATTTAGCATAATTTAGTATCTAATTGACTTATTATAGACAAATATTATTACCGCCTTTATAACTGCTTTTATATGTTTTGACATAATTAATTCCTGAAGTAAATTAACTTGGTAATGATGACAATTTATATATTATAAAAAATAAGATTTCTCTATATTTGAAATATCAAGAATGGATCACATAGCCTCAATATTCTATTTTATTATTACAATTCAATTTAAAATTATCCATCACTTCAAACAATTCTGTAATATCCCGGATTTTTCGGAACAATGTGAGAAAGTTTTCGAATTAAAGTTAAGGATTTGGAATGGGATGGTAATGAAGAATAAGAGTTCAAGTGATGATTTATGGGTCGGAATAATATAAAGTGAAGATTTGTCGCATTAGAAGACGCGTCGTCTCAGAAATCAGTTACGCGATTTTTATTATACGCGTAAAGTTTACGGTTTCGGTCAAGGGAAATAGAAAACGATCTCCGATTGAGTTGATTCTTGAACCATCGGACTCATTTTTCCGAGACGAAAAATTTTCACGTTGAACATTTTTCTAAAATCACGCCGGAAGGGCTTCAAAATTGCATATTTCCGAAATTACCCTTATATGTGGGGGCATTATGGTAATTTTTGGAAGTGTGATATTTTGTTTACTGATTTTTCAATTACAAAAAATAAGAAAAGAAAAACAAGAAATACAAAACGCAAAAACAGAGAGAAACGCGAAGGGAGAGAGAGAGGAAGCAGCAGCGTCGCCGGCGGACTCCGGCCGTCCTCACGCCGGCAGACCACCACCGGAAGCTTCGTCCGGCGACCCTGCAGATACCGGCCACCAGCAGCGACTGAGATGTCGCCGGAAACGACGAGATTTTGAAGGAAAGACGCGCGGCTTTGGGTTTCACGGTTCCGGCTCGTCGCTTCGTTTCACGGCCCGAGCCACCCGCCAAATCGAAGCCCTCGACGAGTACTACGAGTATGCGGAGTCGATTTCGCCGAACAGCGGCCGGTTGCACGCAAAACGAGGAAGGAACTCGCGCGTGAACAGTAACCCAGGTGAACAGTAGCTCCGATCGGAATTCCGTCGACACCAGCGCGTTCGTATGGCCGTTGGGAGTCCGAATATGCCCTCGGAATTTCGGTACGACTCTCCGTTAAAAATGTGTTATTTTAAAGTTTACCGTTATATATTCAGATACTTCCAGTAGTTCCGTAGTGTAGTGAATTGACATGAAATGAATTGGATGTGATATAATATGTTAAAACGATGCATGTGGTAGAATCCGGGCGGAAACGGAACAAATTAGATCGATCCGGTAGAAATAGCGAGTTTCCGGTAAAACAGAATTTCTCACGCGACTGAGTGTAGATGACTGTAAATAAGGATATGGCTAAAATATAACATGGAGAGCGTGATTGAATAGTTCCGGATGAGTTCAGAGGGTTCGGGACCTTTCCGTAGCGTTTGCGGAAACTTTTCCGCAAAATCTCCCGCAAACGCATAGATCGAGAATCTAAGTCATTTAGTTAGTTTAAAGTGGTATATGTGGCATATTAAGAGTAATGAAAGTGAAATCGTATGAATCGAATGAGATTCGGATATTCCGGGGAAGTCCGGAAGTTTATTATTGATAAGTCAAGAATTCCGCAAATAGCGGTTCTGACCATGTTTTGTTACTTGTTCTGACAGATCGAATCCAGGTCAGGAGTGTCCGCGAAGCCAGGTAAGTAACTCATGCGAGAAATACTTAATTTGTTGATATAAGTTATATATATATATTTATATAAAAATTTGTATATATATATGTAAATGATTGAAGTGTTTAGGATAATACGATGATAGTTAGAGATACTCCTGAGACAGAGTTCAAGAACATGTATCGTTAAGTTTATCGACCTCCACAGGTATGGATTTTTAGTTATTGCTATGCTATAAAGTGAAGTAATTGACGAGCTCAATGTCTATATGCATGCGTATATGTATGTAAGTGTATGAATGTGTAATGACATGTATATGTGTACATAAATGAAAAAGTATTTGTATAGTATTGATACACCTGTTTGTATTGGTATGTGATGATATGCCATGGATAATTTGTGTATGGTAGGTCGGCAGAAAGGAATAAGTATTGTTTTCTAATTTGTATTTATACGTGTAGATGTGTGTTAATGGAATAAGTTTATTAATGACAAATGCATATGATCTAGTGGTATAGAGGTTGGGTTGGTATAGGCTATGTCTAGTCCGAGGGCTGGAAGTTTGTGACTGATTGGATACATATATGAATGGTGAATGTTCACCGATAAGTAAAGAATATGATTTGATCGATAAATGAAGAGATGGGAAGACTGTGATAGTTATGAGATTTGATTTCGTAATAAGATGTATATTCGTATGTTTGAAATATATGTATGTATATGAGTATTTGAATAATGTTTGGATTATTTGTCGTGTATGTGCTTGTGTATGAAAAGTTATGCGATGAGTTTTGGTGTGCCGTGATATGTATGTAATGTTTAATTGTGTGCTTTGCGATGTATTGGTTACTAAATGTGCTTCGTGGTTGGTTGTATGACGATTGTGTGTGTAACTGTGTGTATGTACGTGTATGACGGAACTTGTAGATTATATGGATAATGAATGCTTTTGTGAAATGAATAAATGAATGAATGGATTTGAAAACTAATGTGAACATTAGATGTTATAAGGCGCGTTTGTTAAGCTGTATTAGCATGAATGTAAGAGAGGTGTGTTACAGTATGTGTAAATGCTTATGAATCTTGATTGTTAAGCCATTGTAAGATTATTGTATTAAAAGAAGTTAAGGAAAGTTTATTTAACATACCGATTCGATGATATTTCAAAGTTAGATAATTGTGATAATAGTATAGATGTATATGAGTTTTGCTTTGTATGCTTTGAGTGTAGCTAATAGATTAGCACATATGTTGATATGAAAATGTGAAGATTTAATAAGAATTAAGAATAAAGAATAATAACAAGTTGATAGACTCGAATTTGTAATAATTTAATAAATCTGATAAACTGCTGAAATGTTTGACTTGTTGGTTGTAATATTAGTATGGGTACTTACTGAGTTTTTAAAACTCACACCAAGCCAGTTTGCTAGTTTTGCAGGTTAGCTAGCAGACAGGTCAACCAATTCAGTTTTTGGAAGTCATGCTCGAGACGCGGATCACCCAAGCGGCAGTCACCCTCGCAAGTATCCTGGAAGAAGTTTAGAAGTTTAAGAAGTTAAAATCTTTGGTTATTACTTTGTCGTACTAAGCATATTGTGTATATATATATATATATATATATATATTAAATAAATGTTTGATTATTAGTGATGTGGTGGGCACAAAGCCCTTGAGTGTTGATAGATAGTGCGGGCGGAGCCCTTAAGATATGATTTTGATGAGATTTGTATGGACCTGAGGTCCTTTTATTTGTTTGGGGAAATCTTAGATTGTCTTTAGTGCTGGACTGCGATCCAAGTTGTCCAGGTTTTAGGATATATTATGCCGAATTTTCGATAGATTCAGGGCTTATGGAGATGGGTCAATCATGTCTCCTGCCGGTAGCATCCTGCCTCTGGCGGGGTGTTACAAATTCAGTCTTTTTTTTTATTATTTTCGTTCGAATTATTATTTTATTTTACTAAAATTATTTCCTATGGATCGACCCCGAATTTATCATGTTATTTTATTATTTCGACACTCTTATACTTGTGAGTAAAGAATTATTTTGTGAGTATGTCAGTTATACGAAAAGAATTACAATTTATATACCTGATTTGATTGACTAAATTTGAAAATTAAATCAAACCAAATAAAGTTTTTCCTATTAGATGAGGTATGTTACCCGAATATGTTGATGTTATTGTGCTTTATTTGAAATTATTATTTCATTAAATTCAGTAAATTTTATTCTCTTTTTATTTTTTCTATCAATTTTATAACTAGAAAGTACCAAAAAAGTTAATCCTAAATAACGAAGGAACAAATAGCAAATTATTAGGCGATAATATAACCAAGACTCTAACGTTAAAAATAAATTTGATTACTTAATCAAGAAAGCAATGATATGGGATTTAAATGGAAATAAAATAAGGATAAAATATCATTTGAATGACGGCATTTGGTATTTTATATTTTATATTTATCATTAAAATAATATCTTTTTGATGAACTTTGTGCTGAGTTTTTCTTTTTATTATTATTTTTTTAAATGATGATTGATAATTATTAGATAATAATTTAAATATAATTAATTTTAATTATAAATTATTATCAAAATATATGTGACATAAAATTATGAAAATTTAATATAATGGATTCAAAATCCTTATATTGATTCAAAATTCATTTTGATAGGCCATTGATTGATTCTCATTTATATCACCGCTCTCTCTTTTTGCTTACAAAAAGAGAGGACAAAGATATGAATTATATTTTTATTTTTATTTTTTTTGTCTTTTTATATATTTAAAAATTATATATATTTTTAGAATAAGTGAAATCATTGTATTTTAATTTTTAAATACACGAGAAGAATATTCCTCTCGAAAAAAAATCGTGCTATTGTTAATATTTTCATGTCGAAAGATTAGTTCAATTGACTTGCCCTTACAATTGAAGCAAGAAGTCAAAAATGTTTAATTTAAAAATAATAATTAATTGAGTGTTCATAATATTATTTAAAATAAAAATGGCCCACATTTTCCCAATTCCCACGAATGCCAACTAGGTAGGTGGCTAATTAAATGACATAATTTCTAGAAGAAAGAAAATGTCAATTATTTTGGACCTACAAATCCAGATCAAAGCTTTCATTAGAACTATTAATCCATTAATTAACAACATTAAACTGGATTAGTTAAGTGATTAGATATAATTAATAGTTTGACCAAAATGGATAGCCACCACTTAAACAGTGATTAAACTGAATGTTTTCAGTTTTAATTTAACTCTTACATAAGATAATTTTTATTTACTCTCGATGGAGTACATGATATCGATAAATTCTCGAGTGTTAATCTAGTTGAGATATAAGGATGTTGATGGTGTTTTTAAGCACTATGATATTTAAGCAGTACGGCAGGGGTAAAAGGGTAAATCCCTTCTTGATCGAGATCATTAATACCGACCCGACCACATGAGTTAGGGGCCGAACACTTAAGATCGGTAACCGACCACTTAAAGATCGGATGACCGGGCATTATCAGATCGACATCAGCATTCTCGGTTCAAAATACCATCGTGACCGACCTCATGAAGACCGAGA
>SKCR01045574.1:0-46532 GCA_019454045.1 Zanthoxylum bungeanum | reverse complement strand
TGCTGTGTGTAAACAATTTGCTAAACACATGCTTGTAAACCAATTCTGAAACTAGCATGACACTCTTAAGGGAAACTCTAAAAAAACTCATCAAATACTATTGAATTGCTCAATAGAAGAGCCACATTATCTCTCAATATAGGTTCTAAAAGACACACACCAATTGAGAATTTTCAAATGAAATTTGACTTTTCACTCTTCACTTGAAGAGTGACTTATTTCCTTATATTATTATTATATTTTTTTTATCCTCTTCACCTTACTTATGATGGTGGTGGTGGTATTTTGGTTACTATTAATAACTATTTATATATTAAAACAAAGGTAAATGATTCTTGGACCTCCAACGTTTAAGGAAACGGACATAAAACCTATTAATATTTCATAAAAAGATATTCAACCCTCTATTTTTTAATAGATATTGTTTGTTTTAACAGTTAAATAATTTGTATAATTTATTTACATAAGAATGCATGTGATAATATAACAAAATTTATTAACAATGGTGTTGCATGTCTTATTTTAATTTGAAGAGCCTTTTGGAAGAAAATTAATTTTTCCACTCTTCAATTTGTCATATAAATAATCAAATTAGATGAATGACAACATTGACCACTCCCGGGCCGACTCTGGAACCGCAAAGAAAAGCTGCACACATCGAAAAGAAATTTAAGTTGAGCGGCAGAGTACCGGGAGCTATTCTCTCAAACTTTTAGTTTAGCCACTGCCTCGTTAATGTTTATTTCAATCTACTGCCCTAGGCATTTAGGATGTTGGATATATATATATATATATATATATATTTATAACACAACTCAAAAGTTTATGTCTATTATAAACGAGTTTTGTCTTCATATTAGATATATATTTACTCTCATTAATATTCAAAGAAAAAATCGCTCATAGTTTTTGAAAAGCGGAACCCGTACCCTTACACTCTCAACTTGAAAGAGATCTTCTTTTATATCTTTGAAGTTTTGTCGCAGATTCTTATATTTAGATTTTAGACTTTGCCCGTAAGAAGTTTATATACTTGAAAGTTAATCTCACTCATCATGAATCTAGGTTTTTCAGCCGTACTATAAAAAAAAAATGTTATTACATTAGGTATTGATCTGTCCGAAAATCTCTAATTTTTATTGAGATTTGGGAATTTATATTGTTCGATATGATATTAGAGATGATTAAAAATTCATTTAGAATTCAAAATGATTTTTTATTTCAAATAGAAAATCGTGTCAAATATGAAATTCGGATTACTTTTTTGTTCCCAAACGGGCGATCGCCAACTCTAATAGAAGGTATTAAAAGATTTTTTTAATTAAGAATTTTAAATCAAAAAAGAGAGAGAGGCTGAAATATTGCTTAGAAATACAGCTGTCGGTACAGAGGGAAGCACGTTGACCTGGAGCCTGGAGGAGACGATGACGTCAGTGGCCGGACAAGAAATCCGAAAAAGAAGACAAGGAGGTGGGGGTGACGTGGACAAGTGCATGCAACGATGCGGGTATACGGCCATACGGTAGTTGCCTGACCACCAGATGACTCCCACAGCCATTGGCCGCCCCCACCACGCAACGGGGATGACGTCACATATCTCACGCTTCCCAATGTACAGCTTGCCGACATCAATAATCTATTTCCTTTTTTAAAATTAATTTTTAATAGTAAAATCACGAGATTGTGACAAAATGGTTCCAACAATCTTCTATTTACACATTTTATTAAGGTAAAATATTAAAGAAAACTATAGTGAAATTTTGGATTCTTAAATAACAATGTGCCTCAACTAATAAAATTTCTTAATTCCTTAAAAAAAATTAGTAAACTCTTACATACTAATATCAGCAAATTTAAGTAAAAAATTTAATAATAAACATGAGGAATGTAATGTTATTGCTGGGTGGCTGTTTGGAGAAAATCTATAATATAACGGAGATATCATGTCATTCGTGTAATAACTTAATAATTTATTATTACGTGTGCTAAAATATTAAAAAATAATTAAAAAAAATTAATATAAAATCATACGTGTCATTCACTAATTTGTTTGTGATATCACGTTATTAATGTGTCCATTACATTAAAGAATTATTCGGATGTAAGAATCATCTGCAGTAATGTAGTACTCTCATCTGGATTCTATTACAAAATCAGTCTGCATATTATTGAGACAGAGTGATCCCATACAATAAATTCACAAGAAATCAATGACCCTTCAAAATCTCAAAGCATGAACTTTAGTTTCAAGAAAGAATCAAAACCTAGCAGGATAGTTGTTGCAATTTCATTTAATACAATTAAGAGTTTTGGACTTCTCAATCACCTGCTGCTACATTTTGCTTTATTTCAAAACCTGAACCTGAACCTGAAATTACAGATGCATTACACAATGTATATGCAGTTCAGGTATTCTTCAAGAACAGAAGTTGACAAGCTTGCATCGTCAGTCAATTGCACTTGTAGCTCTGGGAAAATCCTTAAAACATTTTTTTTCCCTCAGCTATCTGCAGCAAATGTTCAAGCAATAATTTAGTGGGGGTCCCTAAATTTGGGACTCACCGTGGGGAGATCGAGAACTTGTTGTCAAGAAATCGGATGAGGCCATAGGGATGGATATAGAGAGCTGGGTTGTTGAGAATGAGGTCTGGTGGGATCTCTCGTCGTCAAGACCAGACCAAGAGTCTCTCGTCTTAGGCCACTCATCAAAGAAAGGTCGGAGAGGCTGACCTTCCTGTTTAATGTGCTCACCTGAGGTGGTTTCACTACTGAAATTCGAATGCTGTGGATAATCATTCTGTAAAATGTAGGTGTTGCTTGACTTCGACTGGGGAAGTGAGGAGACTTTAGATTGCATCAGAGGCCACGTGCTGTCCATTGGTGAGTCCATCTGGAGACCCCTATTGCTTCCTGAAGCTTCAGTGAAGAAACTATGCTCACCAACCTCAGGTTTACTTCCTTGCAGATACCTATATGTTAGCAGGATTAAAGGTAACAGATAATATATTAAGTGTTCGTCAGACACTAAATTATATTTATCAAATGCTGATACACTTAAGAATGAGTTCACCATTTATCATATGTGTATGTACATCTAGGGTGGTTTTTAGCCCAATTGGTTCCGCAAATAAATTTACACTTCAGAAATTTTGCCAAAACTTATAAACAGCAACTGTGAACAAGCCAAAAGAATAGCAGACAATTATCACCACAACAGACGAACTGGGAGGACTTGCACCAAGCAACGATGATAGCATTGGAGTTATCAGAAAGAATGGAAGAGAATATGGGTTAAACAAATTTCAGTATGCAAACAAATCCAAAAGTCATGTAGCTTCAAGCGGATGGCAAATGAAAGATAATGAAGATGATTTGCAAGCTTGAAGCCGAACAGCCAGAAAATTACTAGATATATTGATTCTCTACAAGCTCGGTCACTCAAAGTACCAAGTAGAACAATGTCCAGGTCCTCTGAGCAAAACAGAAAGTGTTTCACTTTGTACAGCTGTCTGTAAGACTATATATCTCTGGATGAACTTATAACTCAATCACTACTCACGCTGCAATAATATAGCAACATGTTTATTCTTTTAACACAAACTTTCTGCGGACTCAGTGAGTTTTACCCTTTTTACCTTTCACTTTTGACAGAAAGAGCTGAGGGTCAATAATAAACCACTAGTGCAGGATGCTTGTCAGATTTCTGCAATGAATCTAGCAAAGGAAATATAAAACAAATAAGCAGAACAAAAAGAAGACTGCAAAAACGGGTTTGACGACTATCCTCCTGGACATCAGGGCCAATAACCCTGATGGCAGCAGTTTTCCAACATAACACCTCCCACTTTCATCAATGAGTCCAACAAAGGATTAAACCAATGACAAGTTTAGTAACTAAAGGGTTCAAAATTCATTTGTAAGAACGATGCACTTGACCACAGAAAATTTATTAGAACAATGGCAGTTAAACATGATTAAGCAGAAGAATAAACTATAGGCTTCGTCTAACAAGGTAAGTAGTGCGACTAGTTATCCGGTGTAGGATGAGAGAACAATGACGAAGGTTGCAACAACATGCAAGTTTCTTTTGAGAGGCTCAAACGTGGACACAAAATTCAGCAATAAGCAATAACCCCCCACTAAACTACCAGAAAGAAACTGAAGAGAGTTCATTACGTATTATAAATAACCATGTTTGTGTCAATTCCTAATGGTTGTCAGACTTCTGTGACAAATTTTATGGCGAAAACAGAAGGCAGAGAAGCCAGGCCAAAGAGAAAGCCTGTCAGCCAAGAAAAAATTACGTTGAGACACAATGTAGCTGTTAGTTCATAAGTACACCAGGGCCCGGAAACCTGAGCAGAACAGAACAGAAACATGGAAAGTTTCTGCATTATATATGTTATCCACACAGCAGATGTTCGCAGTTTTGCTCTTACCACAAAGTTTCATCGGAATGGGACCAACTGTGTATCTCACAGCAGGTATGACAGCTAAAAGTAAATTCACATCACAAAGCACTTTGCAAACCACCTAAAAGATTAAATTTCATGCAATGAAGATAATCTGGCATAGAATCATTTATGAAAATCTAAAGAAAATAAACCAGACAGACCCCCGAACACGTGTTATTTTACAAATTCATTTTCTAGCAAATAAATTAACTATGAAAAGTAAGACACCCGAACATGTGTTAGTTTACAAATTCTTTTTCTAGAAATGAATTAACTATGTACCACATAGTTCAAATCCAACAATGTTCAATTGTCCAAGCAACCAAATAGTTCAAGAATGTTATACCTGTAATTTTTGCTTGGAATTCCATAGGCAATGGAGTCCGCGTGATAATGGGATTGGTTGGTTATATAAGCAGTGCCTTGGGGGTTACCAAAGGCATTTAATGGAAGGTTATGGAATCTCCCAGTCCCACCGCTGCTTCCAGTGGCAGTAAGTGATGTCACAGTGGAGGAAGACTGTGTCATGGTTTTTGATTCCACGGGCTTTCTTGAACGGTTGCGGTGCATGTGGCGCTCACAGTACTTTGAGTCTCGGTACGCATCTTTGGCACACCGCCATTTCTTGCCATCCGTCCTCCTGCATCGACCTGGTTCGGGATCAACCTTTTTCCCATAGAGAGAACAATAACCCACTGCAAAATCATACCCAAAATGTCAGACATCACACTCTACAGTTTAAATTATGCTTCTTCAAGTAAAATAATGCATCATCTGCAACAAGGAGACAAAGCTTATATATTATACAAATAATAAAATCAATGTTGTGAACCTGTACAGCCAATAGTATCAGAATCTGAATAAACAATCCTTACTAAAAGTGATCTAACACTTCACCATCAAAACATTAACAACATCACATGGATGAATAAAGAAAGATGGAAGAAAATAATTGGCATCAGCAACACAAATCTTCAAATGCAAACAACACAAACAGAAGGCAATGGAATCAGCAAGGTTTCTGATTAGACTATTAGAAAAAAGAAAAGCAAATATTTAAAAACAAATATGCTGAAAGCTTGATCCTGATAAATGACTTAATTCATAAAATAATGCAGAATCCACAAACCCAAACTGCTATTCAAGGTCAATAAACTCCAGGGGCAAAAGGGAAATTGAAAGGAAGGAAAAAAAGACATTTTTTTTTTACAAGAACGAGCTCTTCAAAATCCATTGTTATAAGAAAATAAAAAAAACGAAGAAGATAAAGAGTTAAAAGAACCCAAAAAAACCCATCTGAAATGCTAATCTAATGCACATCAAGAAACAAAAAAAAAAGGTTCTTTAAAATCAAAACCAAAAACCCATTAAGAGAGAGAGAATAAATGTTAGAGGAAGCAAAGCAAGCTTACTGGTGGGATGATGAAAGAACCTATGAGAAATAGACTCAAAGCTCTTTTGTATAGGAAGCAGAAGATCAGGTGGCACAGGCAAGCCTGCCACCATGTACTTATAGATCAAAGCTTGATGTTCCAGTTCTTGCCATTGTGATACTGTAAATGGTGGTGCCCTCATTCCCACCACCCCCATCACACCTCCGCCGTTACTACTACTACTCATTTGCACCACCGCCAATAGTACTAACACCCACTATTACTTTTGAAAAACAAAAAGAAAACACTTGCTTTTTCTATAGACCATTAACATGCGGATCAGAATGTGTCTGAAGCTTTTTGTATTAATAGGTGAGTTGCAAATCTATTAGTTAAACACTTGAGTTTGTGTTGTTGGAAAGTAGGGGCAAGACAAGTAAGCTGCTAGGCTAAGCTATAAGGGGAGTGCAATCATAAATATATTAAACGAGAATTAAATATCACATGTCTATGATAGTAAAGGGTATCACATATTCTTAGTATCAATTTAATTTTGAATATTAAACATGCAACTTTGAGTATTAAATATGTAAATTTTATTAATAAACATGAAATTTTTTAAAACATGAAATCAGTTGTATGTTTATTGATAGAAGTTGCATGTTCAATGCATAGCATTACCCATTAAATAGGGATAAATTTACCGTAACTATCATGTTTTGATAATTTTATTTTATTTTATTTTATTTTTATTTATCTTAGAAATCATACTATTTTAATGATAATTTTATCATCACTAATCATTGTTTAAATCTCTTTATCATTTTCATAAGATAAAGTTTAGTGAGTTGTTTTTTAAAAAAATGAAAATATTAGAAACACATATAAATTATATAAATACATATATAGATGTTTATGTGGTTGGACAAACACCATCAAATTAAGATAGTCTTACAATAATTTCGTGGTGACTGTTCAACCAATATGTATGTATCGATGCAGATTATACTATTCCTCTCAGAAAAAAAGTTTCAGATGGTTTGATTTTATTTAGAAAGAGCTATAAGATTATGCCCCAAGGGGTGTGGTTTGGTGGTGTAGGGTCCAGGATCTCACCTTGAGGTTCTGGGTTCGAATCCAGGGGGTGCACTTCTTGTAAGAGCCTGAAACAGCCGGTGGTTTTACCTGCGCCGCGGCCCAGAACGGGTGATTTGGTGGTGGAGTTTCCATTGTTTCCAAAAAAAAAAAAAAAAAAAAAGTTATTAAAGCAATTGCATGGCTTGCTATTAACAAAGTGGGCTGATTGAATAATTAGGATTACATTAAGTAATTAATGAGAGTATCACAGCTCTTCACAAGTTAAAATAAAATCTTTGTCGCTGCCCAACATGAGTTATCTTTTTGTCATATTTTTATTACCCATTTATACGTTTATTATTTTTTATATTTAATTGTTCTTGAGAAGTATTTGAAGTCCATAATGAATTGATATTTGTATTGATTTTCCTTAGAAATTATAATTAAAAATAATTGAATAAATTACCACTAAATACGTGATAAAAAATTATAAAAAATTTAACACAACAATTAAATTCGCAAATTCATTTGTAGAACAGCTGATGTTTGTATGTCTTGTTTGTCCAAGTGAAGTGATTGTTGTGGTGGTGCGTTTTGTCAACTAGTCAAATGTGAGCAAAGTTACACCAAGGAGAAAATTGAACAAATTTATGAATTTTTAGTAAAAAAATGCTACTAATTTTTTTTGTTAATATTTCAAATTTCATTACATTCTTTAAATAACTGGTTATATGTAGTATAAGTTTTGATATCCGCAGTTTAATCAGAAATCATAGCTGAAGGCGATAAAAGTGGGTTAGAAAAAAAGTGTCAATTATTTTTAATTTGTTGGGTCTGACCTATCAGAAATCTAATTAAATCTTGGGTTAAGTTGATTATTGTTTTTCAATATAGACATGCACAAACATAGAGTTTTTTAGGGTTCTCCTCCTCTCTTTGTATGTTTGTGACTATTTCTTAATCAAGGTTTCTAAATACTGTGGATTCTTCCAACCCCCTCTCTTCTAATTATTTTTTGACAGTTGTGGATTCTTCCAACCCCCTCTCTTCTGGAAGGCCATTGGCTTATATATAGGATTTTTAGGTGGAGACGTCCATTGATGGAATGGTGAGTTGTATACATGGTGCACACCTTTCTTAGTACATGATGAAACATTAGGTGTCATAACACATGTCGTTATGCATGTTAATTAACCGTGCATGCTAGGTTAAGCTTATTGTTATTAAAGTTTACTAATCTCGGGCAGAGATATATGTGACATCATACTTTTTAGGGTATTCTGGGATACTCTGATATATTTAAAAACTTTCCAGAGTTCTCCAGGACGTTGTTATCGAGTTCAGGGTATTTTCGATGTACTCCGAAGTAGACTATCTTCGGAACTAATACGAACCGAATATGTAACACACCGGTTATTCACGGCATGTCCAGTATGGTACATTTCTCATGCTTGATATGTCATCATACATGTAATCATGTGTTAATGGGTTAGATACCTTAGAAATCCCGTCCGGAGGCTCTGGAATTTTTTTTCAATTTCGATACTTTTTCTGTCAGTAGAACCATTTTAGACAGCCTTTTGTATTTTAGCCATAATTTGGACTACCGATGTCCGTTTTCAGTGATCTTGGTGTTGGAATTTATGTTTGGAGCGTCAATCTGAATAATGCATTGTATATTTTATTATTTATTAATAAAATAACTATATTTTCATTTCAAACCTTATTAATGGTAATATCATTATGCATATTAGATTAATGTATAAATATGATAAGAATGACATCGACCTTAGAATAGTCTTGTAGTAATACTTGACACTAGGTGGTCGACATTGAGATAATATTACTATTATAAATTATTCTTAAAGTAAATAAATTCTTATAATCTAGAAGATTAGCACATATCGTATATTAGATTTGGAGTTCCAATGGTTTATCCCGATGTATCATGAGCTTTGGAAGCTTGTATAGACATGTGAGTATTCATTTGAGCGAATACTGAATGACTCACAAGTGATTCCTAATAGTTGGAAGTATACACCACCGTCAATAGGAATCTCCTCGAGTCAAGTAGCATATGTAATCATTTGACTATAGGATAACATTGATTTTGTGTGAGATCCTCCACACTTAAATGCCATGTATATTGAACACCTTTCATGGTCTAGCCTCTAGATGTTCATTGGGTGTGGACCGATGCACTCATTAATCAAATGCTTATCAAGATAGGATTTGTCGACTCGTATGTGTACCATAAGGGATTTAGGTATCCATATGAGTAAGTCACGATTCTTATAGACTTTGACCAAAGTCGATCACTTAGGTTGGATCACATTAGTTGTAAAGAATCGTAGACATGTCGACATGAGATGTGCGCTTCGGAAACTTGACTGTGTATTTTATGTTTCCTAAGTACAACTCGGATAGCCTACGATGGAGGGATTGATAAACACATGTGATGACCTCGACTTGTATAGTTCAGAAAGGTCATTCGTGTTCTTCGCAAATTCGGAGGTGGCCGAATTAAGTACATATTAGCTAGGCTTATATGACGAACGTGTTTGAACTTAGAGAGCCCTGCAATATGAAGTGTACTCGTTGATCACTTGGGTAACCGATTATTTTTTATAATAAAAAAATATTTGATATTATAATTATCAACTAAGATAAATAAGTGTTGTTGGATAACATTGATTATTTACTTTGACCTAATTGGATTAATCCAAAATTACACAAGGGCTTTGTCGTAATTTCATAAATATCTCTACCATTTGAGGATATGTTGGTAATTGTAAATATATAATTATAGGTGTATTTTGCTTGATTTAATGGATTAAATCAAAGTGGTAAGCATGTAACTAATCCATTAATTAAACTTTGTCTTGATTTAATTGGATTAAATCAAAGTGATAGACAAATGTGATTAGTCACACTCACACCTAATTATATATATTTGGAAAAATTAGATTAACCTCACATAAAAGTTTATTAAAATTTTTATTAATTAAAAATTATCTAATTTTTGCTATAAATAGCATGCTTGAGCAAATATGTTAATCAAGCTTAAGAAAGCTAAAACAAGCAAGTGTTAGAGAAATTAGCCTAAGTTATAGAAGTGTTTAGAGAAGCTTTGGAAGATCTCTACAATTAGACTCGGCCAAGGTTCCGGTTCCCGGAACCGAACCAGAACCTGTCCGGTTCAGTTAGGGTTCTTACCCTGACCGAACCGGTTGGAACCGCTGGAATTGAACGGTTCCAGCGGTTCCAACCAGAACCGTACGGTTCCGTTTAGAACCCGTAAGGTTCCTCTTGGAACCGTAGGGTTCCAAGACGAATCCTAATCCCCAATTAATGTTTAAATCTCAATTTTTTTATTTTCAAAAAAGTAAAAAAAAAAACCGAAGGGAACCGGAACCGTACGGTTCAATTACGATTTCGATTCCACTTAAGTGTGGAACTGGAATCGAACCGGAATTATCCGGTTCGGTTCCGGTTCTACACTTGTGGAACCGAAAACCGTACGGTTCGGTTCCGGTTCGGAATCGGAACCCAACCGTGGCCACCTCTATCTACAATATTTCAACAAGGAGAAATCAAGATTGAATCTTGGAGTTAAGCTTGCTAGCATTGGAATCAAGATTGGATCTTGGAGTCAAACTTGCTAAACCTTGGAATTTCTCCACATATTTCAACAAGGAGAATGAGATTGGATCTTTGTATCAAGTTTGCTAGGTAAGTTTGATATTCTCATAAGCTATGTTCTCCACTAGTGGGTTATCATTAATAAGACATATTGTGATGAATTATGTATTGGATGCATAATAACACAGCTTAAAGTTGAAATCAGGCTAATGAATTGTGTATAGATGCTTTAGAAGTATAAACACACAATATGCTTGCAATTGAGTCAAAGATGTTCATGTCAGACATGGAACAATTAATAAGAGTTTGGAACTTTAAATTAAAGCTTATAGCTATGAATACCATTCTAGAATCATTTGATCACATTTTGAGTGACCTAGAATTGTTCATGAGTCATTTCATTATGGGATTTTATTTTGGTTTGTGTTTTGATTCAAACAAATGCATATATGTATTTAGAATACATGTATGTTAGTTTTATAATAAGTGTTGATGGTGGTTTTGATGTTAAAATTGGATTTTAGGTGTATTAAAGTATTTGGAGAAAATTCGAAGTGTTTATAATTGATTTGAAGGTAAAATTATTCACTATCAATATTTTACACAGGGCGAGGTCGTGACTCTAATCTTTGGCGTCGCGACACTCAACATTCAGTGTTGTGGTCCTTGCAATGTTAGTCATTGGGCGTCGCGACTCAGAGCTCTCGCAGATTAGGCGTCGCGACGCCCAAACCTTAGCGTCGTGACGCGCCATGGCCTGATGCCCGCGCTGAAACTTCATTCTCTCCGTTCCGGAGTTTTCGGACTCCGATTTGGTCCCCATTTTTTCCTACGAACTCGTAACGGAATGTAGTTTTTCATAAAATATTTTAAAATACACACATGCTAGATATCCATGGGGTTAGACTCACTTTTACTGCGCGGATCACCGATCTGACCCTAAGGGTTCCACATCCGTCCCAACACTTGGTACCGTCAGAAATCTTAACATATATCTACAACTATCATGTTAAGCAAGTTTTTCAAATTTTGAGTAGAAAATAAGTCAAAAGCATCCATTGTTGCAAGTGTACAACACTATTACAAGAAATGACACAATTTTAGCATGTGACATATATGCATATTATTATCTTAATCAACTTTTGTGGCCCCCCATTTGTTTTTAAACCATTTCTTCTTTTTCTTCTTCATATGATACCCACAAAAATAAAAAGAATAAATGATCATTTTTTACTCTCTTTTTTTCTCATTCTCACGTGAACATGGCTTTACTTGGAATGTTGGAAATTTCTTTTCAATTTATAATGCAAATCAAAGTAAGTGGGTTTCTAATCTCATTATAGTAGCTAATTAATACTTTGATTTTATTTCTTGAGTTTTTGCATGAGACCCATGTAACCCTAAATATGATTTTAATTCATTTTGCATACTAGTGTATATAAAAGAGATTATTATACTTAAATGGAAGTTTATCATGGTTTATGCATGAATTTTGGTTGAATTTATCAAATGTGAAATGGGTCATGTATGGCCGAAAATGATGATTGAGGGGGAAGTTCGGTTGTTGTGATTTGGGGACTTTATGACTTGGATTAAGCATTAAAATGATTTGAAATCACAAATTTTAGATAGTTTGGTCATGGCCGAATGGATAGGTGTTTGGGGAGGACTTGATATGTTTTCTTGATAACTTTATAATAATGTAGTTAATGCATTGTGATGTGATGATTGTGAGTACATGTGTGTGTGAGACCATGTGTGTGGTTAGCCATGAACCTAGTTTGATGATTAAAAGTCTTGGTGGCATGTGTATGTATTATCGTGAGCCCCTAAGATATTTTCATGTTATTTATATATAATGATAATGTTAAAATGAAATGTTGTAAATGTTGAAAGTGATGTGGTTAATAGTAGTATATTGAATACTTTTCATATTAGATGCAAGGTTGTTTTGGTGTCACTGTCGAGAGATATGGTATTTGTTATATGTTAGTGTTTATGTCGTAAGATGGTTGGTGAGTGAATATTACTTTTTCTTAAGTTTTCTTAATTTATTATGTTTTATGTTTACGTCATGCTATAATTTTATACTTATGCCTATGTTAAGTTTTTCATTTTTTATTCATAAAATATTTTTATGTTATGTTTACGTTGTGTTTTCATATTTACATTCAAGTCACATTTACATGTTTATGATATGTCATGCTTCTATGATTATGTTATGCACGTCATCAAGTCTATATACACGTAACATTTTTTATGTACATGATCACGTTACATATTCTATGTCTATGTTTATGTTATGATTTTTACTTTGTGTTCATACTACGTTTTCCATGTTTAAGTTCACGTTATGTTTTTCATGCGTATGTTTACGTTACATTTTCTATGTGTAAGTTCACGTTGTTTTTTGTTTATGTTTTTATTTCTCATATACATGTTCAAGTTGCATGTTTCAAGTTTCAGGATACACTTTCGTGTTTAAATTAAGTAATTCAAGTTCAAGTTAGGTTTTTTAAATTCAAGATTCTATTTTTTATGTTCAAACTATATTCTTATGCTCGAGTCATGACTTACATGTCCAATTGTATTTTTCCAACTATTCAAGTTTTCAAAAGTCATAGTTTATGTACTAAGTTTACGATTCACATTTCATGAGTACGGTTTATGTTTTCACGAGCCATGTATGTACATTTTCAGTTTATGTTTAAGCATATCTTTCATGTTACCTTTCACATATGTTTTTCAGTTTGTAGTTCATGCATGTCTAATGTCCTTCATTTTATGTCCATGCCATAGTTTCAAGTTTACGCGTTACGCATTAATAATCATGCTTAGATAGGTAGTTGACGATATGATTCATGTATGGATTGGGTTAGATCCAAGCCACCAAAAGTTTAGGTTGGTCATAGTCACAAGTTTGGGTAGTTTGGTATAATGATGCATAAATTTCATGTTATGGAAATATATTAAGTTGTAATCATGTCATTAATGTCCCTCTAGCATTTCAAGAGCATGCCACATCATAAGCATGAGGTAGCAGTGTCATAAGAGTAGCTTAAGTTAAACTGTCATGTCATGTTCTCATATCATGTCTTCATGTTACAATTCATGTCATATTTTCATGTCACGTTTTCATGCTTGTAAGACATTACATTTTTAGGCCATGTTTTTCATGTTCTGTCACGTCATGTTTCTTATGTTTACAATTTGTGTTGAACAGTTAAGTCACATTACCAGGTTCACAATGTAGTTCATGTGTACAGTCGTAGTTCATGTTTACATGTTATAATTCTCAAGTTATATTTCAGCTTTCAAGACGTGTATATGGTTTTCAGATCATGTTTATATTTTCATATTACGTCATTATCTTCATGATTATGTTTTCATATTTACGTTTACAGTTTAAGTTTTCATGTACAGTAAGTTTTGCAGCTTCTGATTTTCAGTCTACAGCCATGATTATGTTTTCAGTTTATGATTTACGTGTTTTTAGTTCATGCTTTCAATTGTTATGTCGTCAGCTTACGTTTTCATGAAGTATATTTTCAAGTTCATGATTTTCAATTTAAGTTTTCAGTAAATAGTTTACAAGAACAATAAACGAAATGTTTTCAAACCACCAGTAGAGTATCGTTCCCTAATGTATAGTTATCCTTGGGTATGCTCAACTCATCAGACCTAATGGTCTATCAGTGATCCTCTTAGGCATTTCATGTTCATGTTCCTCTGCTTACGCGGTGCTAGGTCTCGTTAAGTAGGTTTCACGGCCCCAGGTTACGATACTGATGGGATTTTTCATGAAAATCAGTTTACAAGCATGTTTATAAATTTCAAATCACGCTCAGGATTTCAGTTCATGTCTCATTAAGTAGGTCTGTCTATATATATATATATATGCATTTATTATGTTAGGCCATGTGGGCTGAATTTTTGTATGTAAATCATGTTATAAATTTTATGTTTCAAATATTTCATGTGTATCATATGTCAATCATGTATGTATTTAATAATAGAAAGCTCAATTGCATGTGAATGTAGTGTAAACACAAGTTAAGAACAGGTCATGGCACGTCATACATGTACAAGTTATGAGGCTTAAGGAGGTGGCAATGTTGTCTCCTGTCGGTCACGTCCCGGATATATTGGGGTGTGACAAAATAATATTTGAGTCTTTAGAGTTTCAATCGACCGGACTAAAACTACCTTAGAATACTGTGATTCCGGACTAAAACTACCTCAAAGTACCATGATTTCGAATAACTCAAATAGCAATTAAGCGTTAATCGACCTTAAATAGCACATGTTCTGATAGATATGTAAACAATATAATATGTACCACTCATTTCAATAAATTATCTTGAAATTTTTGAATAATTTTGTCAATTTGATGAATGCCATTGTCACTCAAAATTTTTCATATAAACTAACTATACATATAAGAGAAGTTCTAATTGATAAAATTCTGTTTGTAATAATATCAGTATAATTATATTGCAATATTAAAAAAATATTATTTATTCGACCATACATATAATGAGATAAATTCATTTGTATTATCGTTGTATGTGTGAGTGTGGTATCATCAATCAATAATAATATAACATATATGAGTTGCGTTAAACAAAACTACTATTTATTAATTATATTTTATTATTTTAACATGCATGATAATATATTATTGGATTATTATATAGATGATAATATATTATTATATTATTTTATAGGTGACGTATTACTGCCGTTATATAGTATAATTTATGATATAATGAATGTTGTAATCATTGTTATCAGGAACAATAATAAATAAGTGATTAATAAATGTCTAATTTAAGAAGTAATCGATAAGTAGCTGTAGATCGATAATGTAACAAGTTTTACGACTTTATCAAAAATTTAGCACATAAAACTTTGGTGAATATAAAAATGTCTATATTATTTATCTATTCATCTAGCCATACATATAAGGGATGCTCTAACTGTCGGACAATTATGGCCCATAGCGTCACTATTTGTACAGATCATGGTGTTATTGTACAAATTAACTATGTGACAAAGGATATTGCTCTCTTATCATTTGCGATTAGATCATCAGGATGTATAAATGATAGGAGGTCCCTGTGATTTGTTCCTGGATTGAGAAGATATGAGACAGTATCAATCCACGAAGGATAAATCATTAAATATCCCTAGTCAGAGTATTATCGAGATTGGACATCGATAATGCGTAAAACACTAGTATTACACTTGTGCGTGTTGTGAGGGCACAACGACATAGTTCTCATATATTTGGGTATAGGATACTCATGCAAGTGTAATAGGAGGTTGTGTTTTACCGATGGTACGGGAAACAGCTTCGCTCTGGATAGACCCCCTCAGAATTCCATTGGTAGTATGACTATGTGTCTATGGAAGTTCGAAATCAGGGTAGGTGTATTTGGTCTTAACCTGAGACTTGCACCGCTAATACTTGTGACAATCAATATACTTTGGTTTTGGTCGTCCAGGGCTTTAACAGGTTCTGTGTACGCCTCTGCTAGGTATATTGAGAATCGTAGTGTGTTGGGTGTGATGTCAAGACGGAAGTATCACTTCAGTCATATGGAGATGATGGTCACGTAGGATACGGTACTAGTACTCTTATGTACTGCAGTCATCGGGATAAAATGACAAGGTCATGTTTATCCGATATAGAGACTAGTTACCAGACATCCGACATGTGCTTCGTACGGGGCAGACAAAATTCCAGCCCCAGGCCTAGCACATGACATCCGATACTAGATCGATATACACAATACTACGTATACTACGCCTGATATAGATTCTTATATTCTTGTAAGGATATTTCTGGAGAATTGTGTAGGCATGGCGCTTTGCTAGAAGCCAACCTTGTCTTGTAAATCGGTGTAAACGTAGTACGAGGTACTTACGTGTTCGGATAGTCCGACGACCGAATTTACTGCCAATATATCCGGGGATCTCATGGGTCCTTCTTCTCGAAGATTCACCGATGACGTATGACTCACACTTTTAATTATATGGGATTAATTAGATGAGAGAGAAAATTAATCTAGGATTAATTGCGGAGATATTTTATCTAGGATAAAATATCAATTAAAGAGAGATAACGATTAATTTGGAATTAATCGATAAAATAATATATTTGATATATTATACGAAATTGGATTTCGACGCGGAATAAAATTAGATTTTAATTCGGGCAAACGAATTAATTTAGAATTAATTCGTTAGCGATGTGAATAGTGATTTCGCTAGGCATAATTATTTAATTACGTCGCAACGGAAAATTCGTTAATTTGGAATTAACGAACCCGTGCCCGGGATTGTTTACGAGCGCATTCGCATTTCGAATTCGAGTGCGGCACGCAAGTCACATCAAACATCAAATCGCTAGTCGCATCAAGCGTCAAATCATTAGTCACTTTGAGTGATGTGATTACTTATCACTTGATTGATTGAGTGATGTGACTTGATGGAAGTGGTTGGAAAGCTTTTTGAAAGCTTGATTGACATATATTATTATTTTATGTTTTGGTATATGTTGAATTGATTTTAGAAATCAATTAAGATTTACACATTTCTATCTCTCTCTCACTTCTTCTCTTCCTTCTTCCTCACACACGCCCACAGTGGGCTGTATTTTCCCTTTCTGTTATGGTTTGATCGAGAGCTAAAGGAGAGGCAAAGAGTCTTTTTTGTGGCAAAAATCAAGGGTGCTAGCACACATCGGAGTCTTGCGAAGGTGATAGGGAAACCCACCCGTGGGCTTGGAATACCGTTCGAGAAGCTTGGAGCTTGATGGAGCTCACCCAAAGCCGAAAATGGTGGAGACCAGCAGCTCACTGCCGAGAGGACCAGAGGGCAGAATAATTTTTTGTTCGTCGCCGCGTCGCTCAACCGATCAATGTGAGTATTCCGCAACTTCGTTGATTGTATTCGCACTTTGTATTTTCATTGCTTGAAATGATCTTGGGATGCTTAGACAATTCCAACAATGGTATCTATGAGCAAGGTTAAGCATGAAAATATTTTAGGGCTTAAAATTGGGTAAAATGATTTTGAGCATGATTTGGTTGAATTGGATGATTGAGTATGCTTAAAACATGTTGAATGGAAGATTGATTAGATCAATTTCATGAAAAATTGTTTGGAACAAATTTGCCCAAAATCTTAGCTTGGCCGAGAATGAGACTTGCCCTAAATGTCTTGGATTTTGATTTTTTGATTCATTGGATGAGTTGGAATCAATTGGGAATGTGGATTTAATTGGATTGAATTTGAATTGGACATAAAAATCCCCTCCATTGCCGAGACTTGTAGCATGTAATTTGGTTTGATTTTTTGATAAAATGTGTTGGACATGTTTTGTTGTCAATGAGCATGATTAATTGTACAAATTTGTGTTGGGAAATATTGATTTGGGTAATTAATTGTGTAATACACTTTAGTTTAATTAAATGTGAAATTTGGAATTTTTGTGTTTAATTAAATGGGCTTAAATTGGATTTGGGTTTGTAATGTTGTAAATGGGCTTATTGGGCTTGATTGTATCAAGTTAGGTTTAGGCTAAATTGGTTGGATCCAATTGGGCCCAAAACCGCTTCCATAAAGCCCAAATGCGACTAATGGACCTTTAATATTTAATTGGGCCTAAATTGATTTCTAGGCTTATGGGGTTACTCCTTGCTTGGGCTTTGGTTATTGGGTTTGACCCGAGTTGACCAAAAGTCCACATCTTAATGAAATTAATTAAAAGTCCATTGGACTTTAATTAAATTAACATTGGATGTTAATCGGGCTTTAAGACCCGTAACGATTAAATTTGGAATTTAAGTCGTAAAGGTTTATTAATAAAGTGTAATATTTAATTTGGAATTAAAATAGTGAATTAGTATTAAATACAAATTGAATTGGATTTAATTATGTAGTTTAATTTAATTCGAGAATTCGTACTTTGAGTACTTATTCGCAAAATGAGTTTGACTCACGCAAAATCAAATCGTTGTTTGAACATTGGATGGTCACTAATTATCAGATTAATTAATTTGATTAGATTGATTGATAACATGCTTGTGTGAATACATGGTTGCGATGCATGAATAATGTATATCGGATGGATATTAGATGGGTGGGGCAATTTTAGAAACTGTTGTAATAAATTTAGAATTTATTAATTGGACATGCGTGTCCAGCCTTATTACCTCCTTACTCTTTGTATTCTCTTCTCACCTATTCCCCTCAATGTAAATGAGGTTTCTGTAGAAGTGTAGTGTAACGGATAGAAGTAATACATGTGCTAGCGGGAGAGAAGAAATGGAGAGATTTGATCTAGGATCAATGTGTAAAGTATTCATCCACATATCATTATTATTTATTATATGCGCTTTATTATGTGTTTAGAATGCATGTTTAAGGGTGTATGATGATGAGACCTTAACAAAGATAATTAATTGGTTGCCAATTTGCACGCGAAAAACCCTCATAAAATATTAAGCGTTTTTCCTTCCATTGAGTGATACTTACTCAAGATCTAAGACTGGCATTGGTTTGTTGGCCAAAGTCAAGACCTTTGTCCGTCGAGGATGTGTTTGAATCATGAAGGCTGTGTTCCATATTGGTGTCTTGTCCAAGTTTTGGTTTGTTGGCCAAAGTCAATACCACTTCTTGTCCATCGATATTGATTACGAAGCTTTCCATGGTCAATGGGTCACGCTTAACTGGGATCACTAAGTTTGTTGTGCCAAAGCCAAGGCTTAGTTGATTCAGAGGATAAAGGTTAGGCAATATATTGGATATATTGGCATATATAAGATATATGTTTCGGACTTGGATGTCCCCCTACTGGATCTAGGAATTGGATTTGATCCAATTGATCTTAGAGATCTACATAGTTAATTATCATACAATTTGTTGTCCAAAGTCAAGATTGTGTGATATTTAATGGGATCCTAGCCCGCTAGGAAACATGGTTTCCCGAGTACTCGACAGAGGGTTAGAGGCTCGCCAAAAAATAGTGGGAGGCAAGAATTGAATTTGCAATATTCGTTTAATTACTTGCCATACGCGCTCAAACAAATATCATTCGTCAAATAAATTAAATGTTAGTTGGACTAATATTTAAATCGTTATTTTAATTAACAGTTGGACTGTATTCAATCTATTAAATTATAGTTGATTAAATAGTTGGACTATAATAATCATTATAATAAATAATACCTAAATCATTGATTAAATAGTTGGACTATTAGAATCAAGATATAATTGAAAGATTGACATTTAAAACATAATCGTAGGGAAAATGTATTTAAATAGTTTAATTTTCAAATTGGGAATAAAATTTCAGGATGGTCCTGGAAACTAATAAGTTACTTTATATGATAAAATAATATATTAGGCCTAAGCCCGGAGTTAAACAAATAGTAGAACATGATATTTGGAATACTCATGTGATGATAACTTTAGTGTTTAATCCAGTATACTTGTCAAATAGACTCCTTAATTTCTCAATCAGAACTAAGGATTAGATCCTTAAAGTATGAAAAAGAAATTGAAGGATCTTCATAAATTTATAATTAGATTTTAGAAGTTCAAATTGCAATTAATAACTCTTGGAGAGTTAATGACTATTCTCAAGGAGACAAAGTCAAAGTTTGCAATAAGACAAGTAGCGCTAGTCGCACCTTACTTCGATATTCTAGAAGCCCGAGGCTAGGCCAAAGGCTTCTGGAATGTGGAAAATGGAAAAGGCAAAATCATTATAATCTTCTGGGAAGATAAATGGCATATCCCAAAATGTCTGCCTAAATTGTGGCAAACGGGATCGCGGAAGCGTGACTGCCGTTGGACAAAGCAGACATGAAGGAATTGAAGACGAGCCAGGCTCTGACTTCAAATATGTTTGTCATAAATATGTTCACTACTAGTATTCAAATTGGATTTTAAATACTTAGTGTGGTACATAAAATATATACTGATGTTCAGAATCTGCTATGAGCAGGATACTGACTTATATTGAGATTATATCTACGAATAGAAAACGGGACGAAACTCGCTGTTTTAACCGTAGATACCTAAGTTTAGGAACTACCCTTCGGGTGTGTACTTAAATTAGGAAACTGTTAAATGTAACTAGTTTGACTAGATACATTATCTCTATATCAGAGTATAATTCGTTGCGGATATACCTTTATATTCTAGAACACTAAAGTGTTTCATTATATAAAGATGATATTGAGATAAACACATTAGATGTGAATAACAGTATTTATATTTTGAATATAAATAAATCTCAAACATATAACATGACAAACAAATAGCTCAAACTGATTTGATCAGAAGAGACTTGTAAGTGGCATTGTTGTCTGGGACACAATTAAAACAAGACTCGTATATCCACACTTTTGAAGAGTGGATACTATGAAAAATTTGATTCCATTCAAATAAAGTCTACGAATCTAGTTTATTGGGCAAAGTGTCTAAAACACTTTTTACTTGGTAAAAGTGTGAATGCCATCGATCTGTTAGCCCTAGTTCATAGTGAAGCAAGTGGGCCCATGTCTAGCTAGGCTAGAGGTGGATATGAATATTTCGTGACCTTTACGGATATGGCATCGCATTATGGTTATGTGTTTCTTTTGAAACACAAATCGGAAACTTTTAGAGTTTCGACACGAAATAGACAAACAGATCGGCTAAAGTATTAAATCGTCACGGTTAGACCATGATGAAAATACTTAAGCAATAAGTTTCTTAAATACTTGAAAGAGTATAGTATTCTTTCAATAAGGACTCCTCTCGGAACACGTCAGTTTGACGTGTGTCCGAACAGAGAAACCGAATTTTGTTAGACATGATAAAGTTAATCATGAGTCGCTCTGAGCTACCATTTCCTTCAACGGATAAGTATAAACAGTGCAGAACTTATTTTGAATAAGGTTCCATAAAATCTGTTAGACAGAATTCATATTAGATATGAACAGGAAAGAAATCGGGTTTTCTCATTCTTGAACATTTGGGTATGCTAGGCATATGTTTGGATGATACCAAACTAAAACCCAAATTGGATAAGTGCCAATTGTAGGTTATCCTAGGGATACCAAAGTATAGTACTTATACAACTCACAAGAGAACAATGTTATTGTTGCTCGCCATGCGGTTTTCCTAAGAGGAATACCAATATACAGTGGTAAGTGGGAGGATAGTAAAACTCGATGAAAATCGGAGTAATACTATTCCACGCACAGATTCCTAATGGAACACAAATAGTTCATCAAGGATGGAACTAAACCAGTAATCTTCGAATACACAAGAACCACGTGAGTCGGAGAGAGTTAGAAAACAACCTGGGGAATGGGTTTCTGATCTCACCTCGAGAGATGTCAATCTTATTGAGGAATACGAACTGACTACGTATGAGGAAGTGATACAAGGTATCGACTCCCTATTATGACAAAGTGTCATGAGTCCGAAATGGATTCCATGTATACCAACTATGTTTAGACACTAGTTGATGTACTGCAAGGCATTGTGCCTATTGGTACTATAAGTCTTCAAGGAAGACATACATGGATGGCAACATACCAACATATAAAGCTAGGCTTTTAACGAAAAGGTATCGTTATCAACATTGTGTTGATTACGATTCAACCTTTTACCTGTTGCCACGGTAAATCCATTTGGATAATGCTTGCTGATGCTGCATGTTTCATTTATGAAATATGTCAGCTGAACGGGAAAATTGTTTTCCTTAAAAGGAAACCTTTTGGAGGATGTTTACAACATCCTGTCGATTTTGTCGTACCAAAACTAGCAAACAAGGTTTGCAGGTTATTCGATCCATGTTTGGATTGAAGCAAGCATTAGGTTCTTGGAATTATCGTTTTGATGTAATCATAATGCTTTATGATTTAATTCAAAACGAAATGATTCTTGTGTATATAAGGAGGTTAGTGGGAGCGCACTGACAATAAATGTCCTATCAATAATGATAATATGTCATTTCTTGGAAATGATATTCCCATAAATACAATCGGTGAAAGCTTGGCTTTCGAGAAAACTCTCCGAGAACTCGTACATTGAAAAATGTACGTGACCTGGTGTCTCATATGCTTTGAGCATATGGATTCACAAACAGGCCAATCCAAGTGATAGTCACTGGATTAAAGTTAAGAACATCCATTAGTATCTTAGAGATCTAAGGATGTGTCTTAATTTGTGGAGATGGAGAACTTGAAGTGACTGGGATCACTGTAGCAAGTTTCCCAACCGATAAAATGATTATAAGTCGTAAAACGGTACTATACAGTTTGAAATAACGGTACAGTGAGCTGGAAATCTTCCAAGCAAGATACTGTTACTAAATAAACAACAAATGCGGGTTATTGCTGCAGCTGAGGCAGCAATAGAAGCCATTTGGGTCGATAATAAATCTAATTAGATTAGATATAGTTCTGTTAGCAGCTGAGCTAGGCATCAGCACAGGCTAAAGAATTAATGGTCTCATCAACGATCCAGATACATACTTCGATATTCATCTGATTCGTTCGGATCATACATCGTGGCGATGTGATGATCGAATAAATCACATCAGATGATAATCATGCAAATCCGCTGACGAAAGCCTTTCCTCAGCAGTTTGAGCGAACCGTACATAGTTCGGGTGTAAGACACTCGAGTGATTGGTTATAGGCCAAGTGGGAGATTGTTGGACAATTATGGCCCATAGCGTCACTATTTGTACAAATCATGGTGTTGTTGTACAAATTAACTATGTGACAAAGGAGATTGCTCTCTTATCATTTGTGATTAGATCACCAAGATGTATAAATGATAGGAGGTCCCTGTGATTTGTTCCTGGATTGAGAATATATGAGACAGTATCAATCCACGAAGGATAAATCATTAAATATCCCTAGTCAGAGTATTATCGAGATTGGACATCGATAATGCGTAAAAAACTAGTATTACACTTGTGCGTGTTGTGAGGGCACAACGGCATAGTTCTCATATATTTGGGTATATGATACTCATGCAAGTGTAATAGGAGGTTGTGTTTTACCGATAGTACGGGAAACAGCTTCGCTCTGGATAGACCCCATCGGAATTCCATTAGTAGTATGACTATGTGTCTATGGAAGTCCGAAATCAGGGTAGGTGTATTTGGTCTTAACCTGAGACTTGCACCGCTAATACTTGTGACAATCAATATACTTTGGTTTTGGTCGTCCAGGGCTTTAACAGGTTCTGTGTACGCCTCTGCTGGGTATATTGAGAATCGTAGTGTGTTGGGTGTGATGTCAAGACGGAAGTATCACTTCAGTCATATGGAGATGATGATCACGTAGGATACGGTACTAGTACTCTTATGTACTGCAGTCATCGGGATAAAATGACAAGGTCATGTTTATCCGATATAGAGACTAGTTACCAGACATCCGACATGTGCTTCGTACGGGGCAGACACAATTCCAGCCTCAGGCCTAGCACGTGACATCCGATACTGGATCGACATACACAATACTACGTATACTACGCCTGATATAGATCCTTATATTCCTGTAAGGATATTTCTGGAGAATTGGGTAGGCATGACGCTTAGCTAGAAGCCAACCTTGTCTTGTAAATCGGTATAAACATAGTACGAGGTACTTACGTGTTCAGATAGTCCGACGACTGAATTTACTGCCAACATATCCGGGGATCTCATGGGTCGCTTCCCGAAGATACACCGATGACGTATGACTCGCACTTTTAATTAATCTGGGATTAATTAGATGAGAGAGAAAATTAATCTGGGATTAATTGCGGAGATATTTTATCTGGGATAAAATATCAATTAAAGAGAGATAACGATTAATTTGTAATTAATCGATAAAATAATATATTTGATATATTATACGAAATTGGATTTCGACGCGGAATTAAAATTAGATTTTAATTCGGGCAAACGAATTAATTTAGAATTAATTCGTTAGCGATGTGAATAGTGATTTCGCTAGGCATAATCATTTAATTACGTCGCAACGGAAAATTCGTTAATTTGGAATTAGCGAACCCGTGCTCGGGATTGTTTACGAGCGCATTCGCATTTCGAATTCGAGTGCGACACGCAAGTCACATCAAGCGTCAAATCGCTAGTCGCATCAAGCGTATAATCATTAGTCACTTTGAATGATGTGACAACTTGTCACTTGATTGATTGAGTGATGTGACTTGATGGAAGTGGTTGGAAAGCTTTTTGAAACCTTGATTGACATATATTATTATTTTATGTTTTGGTATATGTTGAATTGATTTTAGAAATCAATTAAGATTTACACATTTCCATCTCTCTCTCACTTCTTCTCTTCCTTCTACCTCACACACGCCCACAGTGGGCTGTATTTTCCCTTTCTGTTATAGTTTGACCGAGAGCTAAAGGAGAGGTAAAGAGTGTTTTTTGTGGCAAAAATCAAGGGTGCTAGCACACATCGGAGTCTTGCGAATGTGATAGGGAAACCCACCCGTGGGCTTGGAATACCGTTCGAGAAGCTTGGAGCTTGATGGAGCTCACCGAAAGCCGAAAATGGTGGAGACCAGCAGCTCACTGCCGAGATGACCAGAGGGCAGAATAATTTTTTGTTCGTCGCCGCGTCGCTCAACCGATCGATGTGAGTATTCCGCAACTTCATTGATTGTATTCGCACTTTGTATTTTCATTGCTTGAAATGATCTTGGGATGCTTAGACAATTCCAACACTAACTTCCAAAACCAAAGCAATAAATAATAAAATTACTACTAAGAGATTAAAATAAATACTAATATCAACTTGAATAATGATAGGCTTATATCTACATGATCACCTAAAAATACACATTGGGCATCAAAATTTGATTTTTTATTTGATTTATATATATATATTTTTTTTCATATCATGATGTGTTTTTGAGTGTGTCATATGGGTATACACTGTTGGCAAAAGAAAAAGTGACACCCTGGAGCGAAATCGCCCTAGAACGAAGGAATGAATGACGAAGGCAAGAAGGGCGATGAAAGGAAGAGCGATCAGATTAGAGCGAAAAGAACCCAGGACGACCGGAGTATTAGAAGGAGAACACGTAATGCAGTTGATCCCACGACTACAGCAGCTAAGCAGTTTTCCCTCCACTATCAAGCAGTTGAGACGCACAGCTCAACAGTTGAAGACACGATCCAGCAGCTGCAGAAGATACTGGAACTGCCCAAGCGGTTTACAAGCTTCACTATAAAAGCTCACTCATACAGAAAAAGAATGCCCGATCAAATGAAGACTCAAACGAGCATATTTTTTATCTTTTAGCTTTTATAACTTTTAGGACTGTAATTTGTGTACTTGTGCCCCTTTGAGGCTTATTCACTTAATCAAACACCCCTTGCTGGGACTTTGTCTCAGGAGGTTTGAACCTTACATGTTTCTCTTTTTTCTTCGCGCACAAAAATCGCGCAAACAGTTTTTGGCGACCACAGTGGGAGATTGGTGTAAGGAGTGGAGATGCCTCCGAAAAGAAACACTCAAACTGGCACATGCACGGAGGAAGGAGGACTGGAGCAAACCAACCAGCCCCACGTTCCATCCGTGGTGGGTCATTTCGAGGGTCTGACAGAAGCTAGTCGATACGAACCAATGCGAGAATTAAGCCCTAATACAGTTCGTTCATTGTTCAGTGAATTCACACAGGATGTTGTTGAACAGGTTAAGCTACAAAACACTCATGTCATAGATAAATTTGTCTCAACTAGCAACTCACATTATGAAAATATGGCCAAACACTTGAGTTCGTTGAACGAATTAATGGCCAAATGTGTAAATGGGGGGACAGCGCCGTCGTGGACTACGCCTTCCCCTGGACCAAGAAGTCAGGAGGGTGGTCCGAGTAATGTTCCTCCACAAGGAATCACGGTCCCTATAACTTTCAGGGGAGGAACGAGTTTTGGGGACAATGGCCCATATTTATGGCCAAATCTACACCAGGGGCCAAATATGGCACAACACGAAGTGGTGTTACCTCAAGGCATCCAGGTTTCTCAGGGACAAAATTATGATTATGTCCAACTCGTGAGAGGACCACAACCACCCCCCATAGCGATGCCATTTAATGGTAGTGACGTGTTAAGGGAACAAGTGACCGACATCCTCCAAAATCAATTCGGTCTGGGAGTACGGCCAATTCGGCCAAGGTACCGAAAGCCATATCCCGATTGGATCGACGTGATGTATCTATGGCCTAGAAACTACAAAATACCAGAGTTTTCCCTATTTACTGGGTCTGGGGAAGTTTCTACCATGGAACACATATGGCAATTTACTCTTCAGTGTGGAGAGGTCACGGATTTCCACAAGTTAAGGTTGTTTAACGGCTCACTATCAGGGGTAGCGTTCTCCTGGTACGTCAGTCTGTCGGCCAACTCAGTAGAAAATTGGTAACAAATGGAACAGTTGTTCCATGCACAATTCTACAAGGCTGAATCTGAAGTGGCTCTGGCCGACCTGAAAAACCTAAGACAGTTGCCCAGAGAGTGGACTGAAACATTCTTACAAAGGTTTAAAATAGCTCGAGGCCGATGTTACGTGTCGTTACCAGAAAAATAGTTCGTGAGAATCGCTCAAAGTTGCCTCAATTTCGACTTGAAAAGAAATTTCAAGATCGCGAATTTTGGGACCTCCCCCAGCTCATCACCAGCGTAGTGCGTTATGAACGATTACTAAGGGAGGAAGAGCAAATGAAAAATTCTAGCAAGGGGACGTATTACAGGAACATCGATTATGAAGTAGGCGAAATGGACGTCGAATCGGCCGACTTATGTTTGGCCGAATTGGTTAAAGGAAAGCCGTACGTTTGTAAAACATGGGCCGAACCCCAAGCCAAAGAAAAAAACGATAAAAAGGGGAGAAACTTTTCTTTTGATACCACAAAGGTCGATGCCATATTCGATCAGTTGTACAAAGACAAACAGATCAGTTTGAGCGACCACCATACGTTGCCAAGCGCCGAGCAAATCGGCAGCAAAAAATATTGTAAATGGCATAATGCATGGTCCCACTCAACTAATATCTATCTTGTCTTTCGGAATGTTTTGCAGGATGTTATAGAATCTGGACGAATAACGTTCGAGAAGAAGATGGCTATGGACGACAACCCGTTTCCCAAGCTAGTGGAATTAAACATGATCAACTCGGACCTTACCAATTCACCAAGATTCAAGCTGGTCCCAGATGAAGAACAAATGGTCATCGTCCAAGCGCTCTGGAAAGGATTAAAGCACCCCAAAAACAGAAGGATCAGCAAAACCTTTGTGTACGATGCAGGAACAATATAGAGTGGATGAGCGAGTTGGAAGGCACTTGTGAAAGGCCTGTAAAGAAATAGACAGTAACATGACAGCCACAGACCTTTGCACCAAGGTTTTATGGCGAAAATTCAAACTTCGTACAAAATGTGAGGACGTTTAGGCCGAAAATTTATCGGCCCAATATATGGCATTCGTATCGAAGGCCGTATTCGGGGCAACGCCCAGGCAGGAAGTATCCGCCCGTAGATGAAATGACGAGGACGCAATTGAGGAGACATCAGAGAAATTATGGATGTATGATGCGCCAACAAGGTGGGGTGAGGACCACAGGCCGTAGTCCTCGTGTTACGGAGAAACCGGAGGCAAATAACAAGGAGAGTGACGGTAAAGAAAGGAAAATAATGAGCTGCGAAGAACGCACCAAGTTTGACAGGTGAAAACAGGACGAAACAAACGACGATGAGCCCCCTATTGTCATTCAGTTCGGCAGCATGCCACCGGTTGTGGCCAACCATTACTTGCTATCCAGAGAATTCAATGGGGACAACGGTAGGGAAGCTGGAACAAGTGAAGATGTCTATGAGGGTGATGAGGCATAATTTGCGGCGCTCTCGATAACGGATATGGAAGCTTCAGATGAGGAAATGACCGACGTAGAAGAAGAAATAGACATCAGGACCGAAGCCCAAAGAAGAAGGATATCACAGAATCGGCTTCTCAAAGAATTGTACGAGGCCGGAAACCCTGCAGTCGAAACACTAGGAGAGGACTTGGGACGATCTCCATACCTCGTCCTATATGGGACGCCCAAAATAAGACGGGCAATCACCAGGGCAGAAAAGCGAAGATTGGCCGTCAATAATGTCTCGCACAATTCACCAGTTACGTTACCACCTTCTGAATGGGCTACGGGAGGAGAAATACTTCGGGTCAGCGATGAAAGTGAGCGGATAGGCCTATCAGGAAAGGTGATATTCCCAAAGCCACCACCAAAAATGACAAAGCACCTTCGGCTGTTGTATGTAAAAGCGAAGGCTAATGGGATACTTGTCACCAATGTATTGATCGATAATGGGGCAGCCATCAATGCAACTCCGGTAAGGATGCTGGGACGTTTAGCAAAGTTTGAGGAGGACCTCATCCCTACGGAAGTGGTGCTAACGAGTTTCAATGGAGGAGCGACAACGGCCAAATGCGTCGTCCCACTAGACTTGCAAGTAAGAAGCGCTACAAAAATAGTATTATTCTTTGTTATAGACGGGCCGACAACATATAACATGCTCCTAGGACGAGATTGGATACACGGCAGCCGATGTGTTCCTTCATCTCTTCATCAGTGCCTAGTTTTCTGGAATCAGAGAGACGAAGTGGAAGTGGTACATGTTGACAATAAGCCTTTCGCTGCAGAGACAAATTCGGCCGAATACTTCATGTACGAAGGGAATTACGGGCCGACCAGAGTCCTGACTAAAGGTGAAAGTTCGATTATTGTGGCTCAAAATGACGAGCCATATCCCGCAGGTCTGCTAAATGATTTGTTCGCGCAAACAAGGCCAATCACAGTGGTATTTAGAGAGCCAACGCGCAACAATTTGAATGAAGTGCAGACAGAGTAAAGACCAAGTCGCCCTTGCGGCCTCTAAGGCCAATCTAATGGCCTATGTAAAGGAACGATGAAGTGAGGCCGAAACTCAGACCGTGATCTCGACCTTGAGGGATAAACTATTAGCACACCAGACAGAAGACAGGATAAGAGAGGCATGTGGGGTAGATTGTTTGCTGGAAGGAAGTCACAGGAGCAAGCGGAAGCCTGAAGAATACGCTCTGAACGGACGGCATAAGGCGAGCATGTCAAGGGCACAGGATGTATTGGACGAGGTAAACCTGGGAAGCAAGGACAATAGACGCATCACTTACATCAGAAAGGAACTAGAGGCCCAGGTACGCGAAAAACTGATCCATTTATTACAATAATACAAAGATTGTTTTGCCTGAGACTACAATGAAATGCCCGGTTTAGATAGAAAGTTAGTAGAACATAGGCTGCCAATCATGCCGAGCCATAGACCACACAGACAGCCTCCACGAAGGTTTGCACCCAATGTCATGCCCGATATTAAGAAAAAGGTTGAGCGCCTTTTAGAGGCGAAATTTATTAGGACGACCAGATATGTAGAATGGTTCTCAAATATCGTCTCAGTCATGAAAAAGAATGGAAAAATGAGAATCTGCATAGACTTTAGAAATTTAAACCTTGCAACACCCAAAGATCAATATTCCATGCCAACAGTAGATTCCTTGGTAGATTCCACGGCATGGTATTAAGTATATTCTTTTATGGATGGATATGTGGGTTATAATCAGATTTACATCGCCGAAAACGATGTACATAAGACGGCTGTTAGGTGCCCAGGTTCGGTAGGATGTTATGAGTGGATAGTAATGCCATTCGGCCTAAAAAATATTGGGGCCACATACCAGCGGGCCATGATTTTAATCTTTCATGATATGATCAGAAAATTTGTAGAGGTCTATGTGGACGATATAGTGGCTAAATCTGTAACTATGGAAGAACATCTTAGCAAATTAGCAATAGCTTTTGAGCGAATGAGAAAATTTAAACTGAAGTTAAACCCTGCCAAATGTGCTTTCAGGGTGGGCGCATGAAACTTCCTAGGATTTCTAGTACACCAACGGGGGATTGAGATAGATACTAATAAATCTCGGGCAATCACTGAAGCTAAACCTCCCCGAAATAAGAAAGAATCGCAGAGATTTTTAGGGCAAATCAATTTCTTGAGACGATTTATCTCTAATTGTGCAGGAAAAACTAAAGTGTTCTCTTCCCTGTTGAGGCTAAAGGACAAAGACGAATTCGTCTGGACCGAAGAACATCAAAAGGCTTTTGACAGCCTAAAGAAATATTTGTCACAGCCGCCGATGATGGTACCCCCTGTGCCAGGTCGACCAATGAAGCTGTACATATCGGCTGAAGAACAATCTATCGCTGGGATGATCGCGCAAGACGACGATACGGACGTCGAAAGAGCCATTTATTATATTAGTAGACAATTGCTAAATTATGAATGTAATTATTCTCCAATGGAGAAATTATGCTTGGCTTTGTATTTTACTTGTACTAAACTACGAGCCTACCTTAGGCCGAATATAGTGTACTTAATCACTAAAGTTAATATAATAAAGTACATGTTTTCTCGTCCTATTTTGCATCAAAGAGTTGGTTTCTGGTCTTTATCACTATCATAATTCGATATACGACATGAGCCCCAAAAGGCTGTAAAAAATCAAGCTTTGGCAGATTTATTAGCTGACCACCCCTGTTTGAGTACTGTCAGAGAAGTAGAAATGGATTTAGATGAATGCAATCTGAAACCATGGACGATGTATTTTGATGGGTCCAGTACAACAAAAGGAGCAGAGATGGGGATAGTCTTAGTCAGCCCATTGGGTGAATCGTTCCGTTTCTTAATCAGGTTAAATGAATATTGCACTAACAATCAGGCCGAATACGAAACCATGATATTTGGCTTGGAAACACTTCTCAATATGGGGTAACACATGTGTCTATTAAAGGAGACTCGCAATTAGTGATCCAACAGGTAACATGAACCTTCAAATGCCAAAGCCCATCAGTCATGGCACTATTAAATGTGGCTAAAGAATTGGTTGGCCAATTTGATCGCGCAGAATTGGAACACGTTCCGAGGGCAAAGAATGAAATGGCCAACAATTTGGCCCAAGCAGCTTCCGGGTACAAGCAAGCAAACATAGATGGTATATATAGAAGCGACGAGGTGAAGCCGGTCCTGATACGACGAAAGAATGGGACAAATGTCATGGCCGTTGAAATCGAAAAGGAGGGCGATTGGAGGAGCGAGATCAAAGAATTTCTAAAATGACCCGAATGTGGGAAAGATCGAAGGCTAAAGCTCAAGGCCTTGAATTATGTGGTATCAGGAGATGTGTTGTATAAAAAATGCCAAGATGGCTTGTTGTTGAAATGTGTAGGGCTGTCGGAGTCCAAAACTATCATGGCCGAGATACATGAAGGTGTTTTTGGGGCTCACCAGGCCGGAATAAAGATGAGGTGGTTGATTATACGAAGCGGCTATTATTGGCCGAAGATGGGAGAATCATGCGTCTCATATGCCAAATGATGTATTGCTTGTCAGAAGCATTAGCCCATTCAGAGGGCACCAACAACTGAAATTATCCCCGTCATTAAACCATGGCCATTTATAGGATGGGCGATAGATTTGATAGGGAAAATATACCCTGCATCGATCAAAATGCATACTTTCATTATCGTTGCTACCGACTTTTTTACCAAATGGGTGGAAGCTATTCCGGTAGTGGAAATCTCCCAAGAGCAGATCATCAAGTTCATAAAAGAGCATATCATTCACCGATTTGGTATACCGCAAACAATAATGGTATATCATGGCACTTCGTTAAATGGTGAGAAGGTGAAAAGCTTCATGGCCGAATAAGGGATCAGTTTGGTAAACACCACTCCGTATTACCCTCAGTCAAACGGTCAGGCAGAATCGTCCAATAAAACCCTCAATGGGTTGATTCGAAAAATGGTGACAGACAACGCTAAGCGATGGGACGAATATTTGAGTCAGGCTCTATGGGCCTATAGGACGTCACCACGAACGAGTACTTTGGTCACGCCATTTCAGTTAGTATATGGCCAAGAGGCCGTACTACCGGTAGAAATGAATATTGGATCCGTTAGGGTGATGTTGCAAAAGGAGTTGACGGAGGAATATTACAACGAAGCAATGATCCAAAATTTGCTAGATTTGGACGATGTTAAATGCGATGTGCTGAATCGTTTAGAAGCACATAAGAGAAAAATAGCCAATGGGTACAATCTCAAAGTCGTGGCTAAATCATTCAGGAAATGCGAGTTAGTATGGAAAACTATATTGCCGATCGGCACTAAGGATCCTGCATATGGAAAATGGTCGCCTAATTGGGAAGACCCATTCGAGGTAAAAGACGTGTTACCGAACGGGGCCTATCATTTAAAAGATTTAAACGGAAGGGTGCATGCTAGGGCGATAAATGACAAATACTTGAAAAAATATGTGCCATCACTATGGGAGCATGAAAATGTAATGACTTTGCAATAAAAAACTAAGTACAGTAGTAAAATAAGGCATTTCCATTAATAAAGGACGAAAATGTCCTTAAAATTACAAAGATCGGACGATGCGACGTCCTATGAAGCATCATTGGCTATGGCCTGAAGATCGCCGAAAGTCCCTGGGCGACTCCTTTATGGCCGAAAACGTCTCCCTCCTCAGACGCCATTCTTTTTGTACCTCCAAACCCCCTGTCTCCAAATCGGCCAGGCATTTCTCAAAATCAATACGGGCCAGACCTTCATACTCTGCCAATGATGTGTCCATCTCCGTCACTTGGGTAGCAATGGTCCTCCTCTTAGCCTCTTTTCTCATACGACTCTCCTCAACAAGGCATTGAATGTCCTGTAGTTGTCGTTCTAGATCCAGGAGAACCGATTCCTCGGTCACCATTTCATTAGTGGTCTCCCTCAGAGCCTGTTGAAGGGCATCGAGAGAACCGCGGAGCGTTTCTTTCTTTATTATAGCAGAGTGAAGCCCAATCCTTTGACTGTGTATGTTGCGATACCGAGAGATAAGGGTCGCTATATCGTCCTGCAGTTCTTGGAGGAAGAGCCGATCATCCACTGATATAGGTAAGACATGTAGGGCTAATAGACGGCTTAATTCAGAGGAATTTCTGTCTAACTGGGAAATATGTTCTGGCAGAGCGGCCTGACCAATCTCCAATATAGTAAAAGAAGCATACTGGCCGATAATTTCCCGAAGACCTCCAGGTCCATACTGGTACCGGCTGAAGGCGAAGAAGGCCGAAATGGAGAAGAAGACAAACGTCCAAGGTGATCCAAAATGTTCTGGACCGATTGTAGTAGCGGGTCGGACGCATGTATACAAGGAAAACAATTAGCAGATGTGAATCAAAGTCATGAATTAGAAGAAGAAGAGAGGAAAAGAAAGACTTACCACCTCAGAACCAGAGCTAGATGGCCTATCCACCGATGCCTCAAACACCTCAACTCGCGGCTGCACAAGTTCTTGCTGAAGCGAAAGATCTGAGGATGATGGATGTTGGGGGACAGGAACTGACGGCCATGCGGCCTGAGGGGGCGACGGCCGAGCAGGAGAATGTTGTTGCGGGATGAGAGACTCTGCCCGAAAGGGCGACGATCGTTCAGAAGCGGCAGAAATTTGGACTGACGAAACATGAGCTACAGGTGGAAGAGTCAAAGATTGGGGAGCCGAAGGTGACAGCTGTTCGGGCACAAAGATATCTTACGCTGAAGGCATATGAGACTCCACTCGAGGAGAAGAAGGTGGAAGAACTGAAGACGACAGCTGGGCAAAGGCCGAAGTCTGATACGCTGAAGATCCCGGAAATGCTGCCTGTGGCATTCAGTATTGCGGCGCAGTGGTAGGCTGAACATCTGCAAGAGAATCAGAATCAGAAGAATCAGAAATGTAAATGACCTCATCTTCCTCATAAATACAACGAAGTATGTCGTCTCTGTACATAGACCGAGCCTCCTCTAATAACTCCAATTCAGCAAAACTATAGAGGTCGTTTACTTCCCTATAACTTTCCCTAAGCCATGCGGCAGACATCCTGTGTGCTAAGGGGTAAAGCTGTTTAAGATGACGCCAAAGAGGCCCATCCGGCCAAATAGGTTCTATCACTTTGGCCTCATCATCCGGGTCCTGCACGATTGGTACAGGATCGTCCGAAGAGGGACGTTCAAATAAAGGATGGTTTCTCGGAATTTCCTCAACCCTTGGACACAAACGGCCAAATTCTGCATGTGGCTCCGTACCTTGGGGATCGGCTCCGGATGAATCACCGGTAATGGCCGTTCCGCCCTCTTCTGGCGTTTGCCCCGCAATTGGGGCCTCGGCTGCTTTGTCATCATCCGGTGGAAGCTGCATAATCAGCACCTCAGCAGGTCCCACCTCTTCGAAACCTTCAAGTATAAGAGCTTCAGCCTCCTGAGTTTGAGTCGTTTCAGGCATCACAAATGGCGGTTCAATCCTAAGCACCTGCACAAGGTACAAAGTTAGAACCTCAATTTCCATCAAACTCAAAAGAAGGCGGGCTTCAAACTCATACCTTAGGACGACGTACAAGTGGCACGTCTGAATCCGAGCTATGATTGGGGGAAGGCTGTTTCCTTTTGGCGAGCTTTATTTTCTTGGGTTTGGCCGTCTCAGTTGCCTTTTTTGACCCCGTTGGCTCAGAAAACTTTAGGGACAATGGAATAGTAGGAAATACCCTCATAGAGGGCAGAGAAAAAAATCGCTCACGGGCAGGTGGCCAGAAACGATCAAAAGAAGAATGGACCGATGTACAAGAAGCAAAACGAGCTATGACAAAATAAGAAAGTAAAGAACGAGTTTCCGATAAGGATTCATCCACGTCAGAAACTGAAAAGACTTTAAAATGGTCCGACGAAGCGGAACACGTATGGAAGAAAGGAAGAGGCCATCATTGAACGAGGCCAAGCTGACGGGCAACGAAGTTGGGAGAATACACCTCCACTACAGTCTTGCCATTGGCCCCAGTCAAAATGTCATGAATCAGGTCGCGGCTGCATAAAAACCTGCGCCATATGCGAAGACTTGACTCATCCTCTTCCGAGAGAGGGAGATCATGAACGAATGACGGGCTATTCCGCACTGAGAAAGGGAAAAAAGAGGAAACCCGAGGAAGAGTAAAGAAATATTCAAAAGCAGTGCGATGAAGGAAAGAAGATGGTCGAAGCTGGGTAAAAAGAAGACCGGCACAAGGATAAGGATGATTCGAATCAATGGCGTCGAAGACAGGGAAATAAGCTCTCAACCAAAGCTGAACGAGCCACAGAGGACCAGAGGCAATGGGCGAAGCCCCCGACCAAAGTTATTTTTGGAGCACGGCCAAGCCCCGATAAATAGCAGCTAGCAAGAAGGATGCAAGGTCTAAACGACGATCATTGGCAAGGTCTGAAGAGATGGGAAGGTAGCCCGCCACAGGCTTTTAGCTAGACGCATAAATGATGTATTTGCACAACCAATACTGAAGGAAGGCCGTTCGCTCCAACATCGAAACAGGACCAGCCATTTTCGAAAACGTGCGAAGAAAAGAAGAGTATGATGAAAAGGACGAAGGGTTCATTGAATGAGGAGGGAAACAGAAGGTTGTGCAAGCCGAGATGGGTGCACCCAGAGGGGCCAACCCGGTGAGAGCACCGATGTCACGGAGAGTGACAGTAAAATGACCAACAGGGAAAATGAATACATTGTACTCAGAAGACCAAAAGAGCAAGGAAATAGGAAATAAGCTGCGGTCAAGGGAGGGCAAAGCCAACGAAAGTTCGATGAAGGAAAAGAAATCATTCTTATCTAGAAAAGCACGAGTATCCGCATGCAATAGCATACGTTGGAACCAAGACTCGAACGCAGCGTCATGTTTGGGCCACGTGCGAATCGGGTTAGATTGAGCCAAATGAGAAATATTAATTGGCTCCGAAAACGGGAGACCAGAAGAGGAAGGAAATTGTTGAGCCAGCGGGGCTGTGGCAATGGTATGGTCTTCAGTAAAAATAGGACCAAGCGCGCACTGGCCGTAATTCTCGTCAAGAGTATGAACACCGAAAGTGCCCACGGAAGAGTCGTCCAGTGTCATCTTATAATCAGCAAAAGTGGAGGAACTGGTTTTGGGAGCAGAGGAAGATGACGTCATTGATATAAGGAGATCGAGAATAAGAAAGAGTTTTGCAATAAGGGGTAAGAGTAAAGAAAGAACCAGAATGGGCTAAACCCTTATATAAACAGGCGAAAGGCCCAGCCTAGGACAAATGTCGCAACTCGAATTGTCGAGGGATGGAAACGGCGGGAAAACAAAAAGAATGAAGGATCGCCCTAAACAGGTGTTAGAATACAATTCGCCGCAAAAGTGACGTGCAACGAAAGGACACAGAAGTGACGTAAAAAACGGCTCTTCATTGGGCCTCATGATGAAACATGTTGGGAAGAGTCACGCATTTATTACAGAAGTGATGGGTTCGCATGGGACTGTAAAAGGCGGCCCAACCAACTGCAGGGAAAAAATTTTTCCATCGGGCCCGTCACACCCTCAACATCGGCCACTAAGTTGGCCAAGCCCCAATATCGGCCTTCAATAGGTCGACCAAACCTTGGCATTCTAACATCGGCCTTCACTAGATCGGCCAAGTACAGGTGTAAGCATAAGCGTTCCCCAGGAAACATCGTCAAAGCTATCACCACTATTGATGCGTGTGACATAAGAAATCAGAGTTGATGTGACAATACCACCAGACTGTAAGTCACTTTCGACAGAGTCAGACTTAAGGCAGATAGAGCCTATCAATCGGTCAGGTAACACATGAAAAGTATTGCAAAAGAGAACAATATCATGCCTTGAGAGTATTTAAAAACATGGGAGCGAAAAAAGAGCTTATAAGAAAAACATCTCCCAACCGCCCTTCCAAGGGCCAACCCTACTCAAGACGTCTCAGCTTGGTTTTCCCTAATCAAGCAAATGTTTTGGCTAACGAATGAAAGGGGAAAGAACAGAATGAGCGGAACAGAGCCGGGAAAAAGAGAAGATCTGAAACAAAGGCCATCAGAAGCGAAAGCCTCTCTTTAATGAGGTGTGAAATTGAATGTAAAATGGGTAGCTAACGGCCATCCACGTGGTGTGAGGTGTGAAATGGAATGTAATGGTGTGAATGGGCTATATCCGTTAGCGACGGCTGACCAGGGTCCTCTGTGGGGAAGGTACTACATCCCCTGGTTGCGGATGGGTTACACCCGTTGACAACGGCGGACTGTATTCCTCTACGCAGAGGGTGCTGCACTCTTCGGCTTCACATTCTCTGGACTGAGGGACCGTCTGAGGGATTAGTTCGGAGGTGAATATCCTCGGTTTCCCAGATTCTCTGGACTGAGGGATCGGCCGAGTGACTAGCTCTGTTGGCGTAGTGGTCTTCTCTGCATGAGGAAAGAACGAACCTGGATGAAAAGCCAAAAAATTCACCTCGATTTTCACTTCCAGTACAATCAAGGCGAATTCGGGGGATAATTGTTGGCAAAAGAAAAAGTGCCACCCTGGAGCGAAATCGCCCTAGAACGAAGGAATGAAGGACGAAGGCAAGAAGGGCGATGAAAGGAAGAGCGATCAGATTAGAGCGAAAAGAACCCAGGACGACTAGAGCATTAGAAGGAGAACACATAATGCAGTTGATCCCACGACTACAGCAGCTAAGCAGTTTTCCCTCTACTATCAAGCAGTTGAGACGCACAGCTCAACGGTTGAAGACACGATCCAATAGCTGCAGAGAGATACTGGAACTGCCCAAACGGTTTACAAGCTTCACTATAAAAGCTCACTCATACAGAAAAATAATGTCCGATCAAATGAAGACTCAAACGAGCATATTTTTTATCTTTTAACTTTTATAACTTTTAGGACTGTAATTTGTGTGTTTGCGCCCCTTGGAGGCTTATTCACTTAATCAAACACCACTTGCTGGGACTTTGTCTCATGAGGTTTGAACCTTACATGTTTCTCTTTTTTCTTCGCGCACAAAAATCGCGCAAACATACACATATGATTATTCTTTCAACTTAAGTAACTCATAAACTAAAGTAATTGCAATAGTACATTATAAAAAATAGGTAATTAAATAAATCACACAATTTTTTTTTTATTAATCAAATATTTAAAAAAATATGTTTTGATCCAAATAATATTTTATTATCTCACCACATATCAAATCATAATATTAAGAGGACATAAATATATTTTTATTTGTATTATATATTTATTTTACTGACAATCAACATTAAGAATTATAATTCGTAATTCATAGTAATTGTATAAAATTATTACATTACAAACGTGTCAATTTCCAATAATTGAGGGAACCAGATTTTGGTACACTGCAATTCATTTTAGCAAAACCCTTAAAAGAGAGTTGATTTGTCCCCTCACCGAGTACCGACCCACTGTCACCCATTTACCTGACAGCAACCACACATGATGGGCTGGACTGAAGCTGGGCCCATTAACATGCTATAGCCAGTAAACCAATGAGAAATCTACCGGTTGGTTGCCGGGAAGCAGGTGACATTCGAAACGGGGACCACAGGAACAGATAGACAGAGAGATTAGGGGGGCCCATTGCTTTTGCTAAAATTTTGGGGTTTTGTAATTGAATCATTGGACTGTGGGCCTTCTGGGCCTATTGCAATTTAAATTTCGATGGACCACAAAACACACTTCTCGAATTTAGCACCAATGACATATCTACCTTCCTCAATTTTGGCATATGATTTTTTTGGCATAATACATAAATACCTCCGTGTATTTATAACAAAAAAGCGTAATGGCCCCTTATTCTTTCCATATGATTTACTAAACACCTAAATTTATGGACATGTCGACAATATGAGATATGTGTCTTGAAATTTAACAGTATAATATACGTTTTCTAAGCACAACTCGGATAACATATGACGAAATAATTGTTAAACATATGTGATGACCTAACTTGTATAGTTCGTGTTCTTCGCAAATTCGAAGGTGGCCGAATTGTGTACATATGATTGCCATCGTTCCGGTGAAAGGACACTAAAGTGACTGACATCATTTCGGAATGCTAGTATACCAGAGCGATAATCACTCCAAAAATAAAAGTACACTGAAGTGATTGCCATCACTTTGAATTGAAAGTACACCGGAGAAATTGACACCACTTCGGAATAGAAGTGTACTAGTGTGATTGACATCGGCCCGGAATAAAAATACATCGGAGTCACTGACATCATTTAGGAATAGATGTACATCGGAGTGATAATTAATCTTGAAATTTTTTAGATGTCATAATAAAATATGATCCGCCCTAAAATTTATTTAAAATATTATTAAATTGAACTCTTTTTTTTTTTTTTACTAAAATATAGCAGGCTTTACTAGTGTGTGTGTATATATATATGGGAACACATATATTTCAACATCAAATTTGCTTTATACTTCATGTAAGTTTATTCACATACAACTCATCTTATCTATTTTGTTGAAAGAACAAAAATCTTTATATACTCTTTTAAACCCATGTTTGCTGTCAAGGTAATGGGTTTTTTTTCCCCACTTAATGCTGAATTCAAGTTAAAAAATTAATATATTGAAAATTAAGCTAAAATATTTAACTTAATGTTTAATGCATAATGAGTCATTTAAATTTTACTCTCAAAACCACCATTACACAATTATTTTATTTCATACCACTATATACGTAATATGTTTATATCCGATAATTTTTATTGCTAATTATTATTATTTTTATATAAAATTAGTATATATATTTTTTAGCATTCAATCAACTATATTTATTATATTAATTTATTTAACTGAAAATTGTTTCTAATACATACATACAAATTAAAAAGACATAAATGTTAAATTATTAGTTTTCATATATTTATAATCAGATTTTAAAAAATAAAAATAAAAACATTATTCATACATATATATTAAGGTATATATAAAACTTGAAAGAAATCGTCAGATATGCGAGTTATTACTGATGGTGCGTTTACGTACCTGTAATCGGAATGAGATAAAATCATAATGAAATGGAATCGGAATGAGTTGGAATGAGAATGGTAAATCGGAATCAGAATAAGTTGTTTACTTAACCGTAGGAATCAGAATCGGAATGAAGTAGTATTACCATTGATGTGTTTACTTTGTCCAGTAATCAGAATGAATTGTTAAAAAGTTACAAAAATACCCTTAATTATAATTATATATTAATTTTTTATATATTAATTATTATTAATTTTTTGATGTATTAATTTACTCAATGTTAAATTATTCTTTTATTTAAATATTAAATATTATTTTATTATTAATTACTGATTAATAGTTTTTATTTATTATTTAAGTATTAATTAATTATTAATGTATTAAATTACTAAATATTAAATTATTATTTTATTAAATTACTATTTTATTAAAATGTTAAATATTATTTTATTATTAATTATTATTAATTATATTTATTATTTATAAATTAATATTAATTAATTATCTTATGGACAATATTGTAATTTCCAATCAATAATGGGAATGAAAATCTCATTTGGGAATGAGATTCTCATTCCTCATTCCCAAATTTGTGGGCCCCACTCCCATTTCCATTCTCATTTCTATTCAATTTTATAAAATAAATAACCTTATTGGATTCTCATTCCTCCACTCCCTTTGTTAAATGAAATTGGTATTAGGTTTGTGATGCAATTGTTTATAGAAATTAAATTAAAAAAGAACGCACCAGAAATTAAAACCGCGGGTAAGTGGGCCACATTTAACCCGACCAGAACAGCCCAATATAAGTTGGGCCAGCTATGTACAACACCAGACCATTGGTTTTACACGACTAAGAATCTACGAATAATTACAAATGCTGCAGTAATATTAATCCAGGGAGCAGATCTGATATGATACCAAAATGTTAATATTTGTATTCGATATATTTAATTAACAAAAATGAAAATTATTTTCTTACCCGATTCTAATGTATTGGGCTCCTACGACTCGTGCAAATTTCTGTTCACACAATAATTTTACATCTATTTATATGGATGTGCAAATACACGTATCCCGGTCCATCCATCCAATGGACATAGAAGATTGACTCATTACTCATCTCCGTGAGGATTTCGCCATCCCTAATTCCAATGTCAACCTTGAGTTGATATAAATTTTGGGTCCTAATTTTAAGTTGAATTTTAAAGTTCAGCCAACCTCCTATATCGATTATTTAAATATTGTTATTTTTGAAATGGGTACTGAAGAATTCAGTTATCTTAATAAAAGGAGTCGGTATTTGACGTAGCCAGCTTTTTAATTCAGCGAAGTAAAATTTGATTTTCACAACAATGATATATACTCTTCATTTTAGATAGAATAAATTCAAATTATTTCATTAACAAAATAAATTTTTTATTAATTTTAAACATATATTTTAATAAAGTTTCAGATAGAATCGATGATTACCCTGCCCATTATTAAGATATTGTATCGGTTTAGCTAAGTCTAATAAAACTCCAATGCTCAATAACAGAACCGAATCAATTGTCAATAACAATAATAATAAAAATGTGAAGAGATTTTACAAAAAAACGAAAAAAAAAAAAGAAAAAAAAAGAAAAACAATGTGTAATTAATGATCAACCAAACACGTCCTGAACATGCTTCACACGTGGAGACCATTATTTGTGAGTAAACTATACACTCCATTTTTATTTCTTTTATTTTTATATATACTTTCAGTCGGCAGAGATTTCCCTTTCTCACAAACCTGCCAAATATTGCCGCCCTGTTTGGCAAACGCATGATTCGCATCCCCTTTTCTGATATTTTGCAAGATAAAGAAGAAAAAGAAAAAAGAAAAAAGAAAAGATGAAAAATCCTCTCTATAAGTAAACATTTTGTCATGCGGGTGATACACCCACAAAATATTTTAACAATATTAAATGTTAAAGTAATAAAAAATAATTAAATAAAATGATAATTATATAATTATATCCATATAACGGTTAAGAGTTATTAATATACATGCAACTAGAGATGATAACGGGTCGGTATAGGTATATCAATATTTATACCTCACATATTCAATTAATTGGTACGAATATTGTGTCTTTACTCGCCCTTAACGTACCGGATGCTCGCAATCTCTCATGCATATCTTCATTCACATGAGAATTTTAACCATATTTAGACTGAAAATGTCAATATACATATCTAATATGTCATACTAATAAATATAGAAAACGATCCACATACCCCCTAGTTACCATCTCTATGTTACGAGAAAATCTATAATATATAGATGTATCATATCATCGGTGCAACATTCCAATAACCCATTACCACATGTACTAAAATATTAAAAAATAACTAAAAATAATTCATATAAATCATTTATTAATTTATTTATAATACCATTTCACTCCCGTTAATTACTCTCGTGCTACATATCAAACTGGGGCATGGACTTAACACGTGGCCACAAAAAGAAACAAAAATATAGGCTACACTGCCAAAGGGGAAGGAAAACAAAAGAAGCCACGGCGAGTTGGAGAGAGAGGAAACGTTACAGTTTTAAAGACAGAGAGAGAGAGAGAGCTAAAACGACATCGTAACGGAATTTCGTAGAGAGAGAGAGAGAGAGAGAGAGAGAGAGAGAGAGAGAGAGAATCCAATTCCTAAGTGGTGAATGAGGTTTGTGTCTTTTTTAAACGCTTGCTCTGGTTTCATTGATATCCATTTTATTGGTTCGTTGTTTTTCGTTTGATTCGATATTTTTGAGGGTTCGATGATTAGGTTTAATGACTGACTGTTTTAAGTTAATAATAATGTGTTGGGCGAGATAAACTGTCGTATTGTTGGTCGATTTTGATGATGATGAGAGTTTTTCCTTGATGTTTTTGAGTAATTTTACTGATTTATAGGAATTAAAGGTCTCCGGAATACTAATTATAACAGTGATAATAATAAATTATATAACATTTTTCACGTTATCTTCTTTTGATCAAATCAAATTTAGAAATTTGATGTGGGAAAGGTCAAGTGGTCAGAGATGTTAGTTAGTTTTTTAGGTGGCTTTATTTTTTGAGTGCATTGTCATTCTGGAGGTTTCCATTTTGATGTGGAATCAATTGTAATGTCATTTGCATGCTTGTTAGAAATATGTTCGGAAGTTAAAAGTCGAAGGCCCTTACGTGGTTATCAAATGACGCTTTTTTCATCTGTATAATTGTTTTTGATATATAAAGCCACATGGCCCACATATGAAGAGATAGAAGTCAATATATGCTGCATAAGTTTAGGGGATAAAACTTTAAGCAGGATTTTAAAACTCAGTCCGTGTTTCGCTCTTCTTTGTTTTCAAGTAACTAGTGCTTGAATGTTTTGTTTGATTCATAGTCGGTGGTTTGGGTAGAAAGTTAACTATAACGAAAGCTTTCCATGTTGTTAAGACTTTACTTTACAATGAGCTGATTTCCTTGGCCGTTAGAATATTGCACAGTTCACACATAATTTCATTAATTGGTGGGACTTTGATTTCTGTTGGATAATTGTGACTGTTTGTTCCTGGTCATGGTTTGTAGGAAATTTTTGAAAGACCCCGAAATTTCATAAGCGAAAGTATTGTATTGAATTGAGACATGAATTGGTTTGAGGACTTGTTTATTTGCTTGAAGTTGGAAATGAATTCTACCTTTCAACTCCGGATTCATTGTTTGCATTCTACAAATGAGCTTGGTTTTGATCTAAGTTGCAAGCTGAAGGGCATAATTTCCGTCCAATTCCACACGCTCTTCCAATAACCCATTTTGTCTTCATTGTTGGCAGCAGTGCCAATGAGTCTTCAACATCCCTATTAACTCATTTGGTTATACATTAAAAATGTTCAATGCCTAGACAGGCGTTTTGTTTTACCAAGTCAAAGGCAATTTGGGCCTAATTGCAGATGTTAAACCTATGTGAGTTTTTCTGTTTTTTCTGTATCTAGTTGGATTATGGACAAAACATAAATCTATAGAGAGAATTTTTATGTTCTTTTGTTACAGGTGAGAAATTAACGATATTTTCGTTGACTTTTTGATTTTCAGTCTGGTTCTATAGATAGAAACCTGTCTAACTCAACTTTTTTCATATTCCTTAGAACTCCACAATTTGAGATACCCAAAGGTGGCAAGTTATAATGTTTAGCTTCCCTTGGACTGTCCGTGAATGCACATGCAGTCTTACAGGTGGATAATCAAAGCAATGACAATACAATCCATATGTTACGTGATATATGTTAAAAATATGGACTCAGAAATGTTATAGTACATAAACACATTATTATGGGATGAATGTATCTATATTTGGCTATTGACTACCCTGTATCTGCCAGACTGCCACATACTTGGTTTGTCTGTGTGTATTGTGTACGTGATATGGAGTGTTTTAGGGTCTAAAATCTCAAGAATCTATTTTATGTCTATGATAGATTCAAATGAAGAGAGACCCCTTTATCCACACTCTCTCTCTCTCTGTTTTTTTTTTTTTTTTTTTTTTTCCCCTGAAAAGAAGTTTGAAATTGGTTAAAATGTGTAATTTTATCTAATTTGCCTGTCATATAGATAGCAATGGTATTTTGGAGCATTGTTGATGTAGGTCATATTTGGATTATTCAGAATTTTTCGCCTCAACATTTTGCTCGATCTTAAAATGATACCAAGAACTGATGGGGCATCTAGGGGTCAGAGGACAAAGCATATTCAGGGAGAGGGGCCAAATTGGATTCTTATTGCAGGCGGTGCCTTATTAAGTACGTTATCAATTCGCCTTGGTTACAAGCTGAAGCAGACACTTGACTCAAGGCAACAGGCAAATGCTAATAGTGCTCTGAAAGGTGTTATAACATAATGTGTTTTGGATCAGCGGGTTGTGTGTAGTATGCAACTTTTTTTTTTTTTTTTTAAAATTTAATGTTGTGTACATTCAGGCAATGGAAGACATTCTGACAGGAGGAGGTCACCTGGCCGCCATTTGCATACAAACATGTATTCCTTTACACAAGATGATGACGGTTGCTTCAACTGCATTTCAGGTGTGAAATTCCTTCTTTGTTTGTTGTCATTTGAACTGGTGCATATGAATTAAAGTGAGCTGATATCAAGCCTTACAGCAAACATTTTTTAGTGCCTCTGTGATAAGTCTTTTCATTTGAATAGTTCTTTGCTTATTTACTTTTTGGATGAGTGTGTGAATTAGGGGTGACAAAACGAATCAACGAATCGAATTTGCATCGAATCTTAAACGAATCACATCAAAATGTGATGGATTCGTATTCGATTCATTTATTAAATGAATTCTAATATCAGGATTCGCATTCGATTCGTTTATTAAACGAATCGAATACGGATATTCTTTTAGTTATTATATTATTCTATAACATAATTTACCATTATTTATTTACATTAATTCTTCATAAATATATATACATATAAAATATGTAATTCATATATTTATTAAAAATACCTCACCAAATATCGACAATATTATTTTTTCTATGGTAATTAGCCCTAATTTCTCGAATATTAATTGAAAAATAACAATAATTAGTAAAAGAAAATAATAAAATGAATCCTAAACGAATAAACAAATCAATGAGCTTAAATTCGTATTCGATTCGTTTTTAATAAACGAATCGACCCATTTATTAAACGAATCCATTTTTTTAAACCTGTATTCACTTTAAAGCGAATCGAATCGAATCGAACAAATAAATGAATCCTAATTCAAATTGACCCCTAGTGTGAATGCAAGGTTCAATTGCTTTTTAGTTACGAGGCTACTGGCTGTTCTATGAATTCAGCGATGTTGACAGTGAGTGCATTTTTTTGTAGTTTTTCAATAAATTTATTAGGCAAAGATATGTTCAAGTGAGGACATGATTCATGTTTTTATTTTTGAGCTCTGCTCTCCTGG
>SKCR01045573.1:0-46763 GCA_019454045.1 Zanthoxylum bungeanum | reverse complement strand
TAATTTTAAAAATACAAGTTTTAATCTCTGCAGTTTTAGAATATATAAAATTACAAGCTTCAATCTATATTGTTATTTTTTTTATTAAGTAAATTACTTTTCATCTCATTTCGAAATAAATTTATAATAGTTTTTGATAATTTTTTGTATCTCAAGTCATTTAACAATAATCCATTAAAAAATGGCTCAAAATTAACATAAAATAATGACAATGTGTATGTTGTATTTTTAAAATTATAAAAAATAAAGTGGCGTTATGACAACCTGTATCAATAGACAATAGATGTGATTATTAAAGATTTTTAATTAAATTTAAATTTATGTTGTCTTTATCAAACGAGGGTTTTAGGGAACGACTAGGGGTGGCAATTTGGGTCAGAATTCATTTATTTGTTCGATTCGATTTGCTTTAAAGCGAATACGGGTTTGAAAAAATGGATTCGTTTAATAAATGGGTCAATTCGATATGATTCGTTTATTAAACGAATCGAATATGAATTTAAGCTCATTGATTCGTTTATTCGTTTAGGATTCGTTTTATTATTTTTATTTACTAGTTCTTATTAATTTTCAATTAAGATTCGAGAAATTATAGTTAATCATCATAGAAAAATTAATATTTTTTATATTTGGTGGGATATTTTTAGTAAATATTTTAATTACATATTTAATATGTATATATTTATGAAGAATTAATATAAATCAAGTGTGGTAAATTATTTTATTAAATAATATCATGATTAAACGAATAAATGAATATTCGTATTCGATTCGTTTAATAAACGAATCGAATACGAATCCATCACATTTTGATTCGATACAAATTTGATTCGTTGATTTGTTTTGCCACCCGTATGAACGACTGTTGCAAGCCAATGGGATTGTCTTCTTGTGAAATTGCACATGGAGATTAGGCGCAATACCATGTGGAGGCAATCCATGTGGTGACGACACGTGTAAAAACAGAAGACACACTTGTTGTACGTGTCCTTCACTGACCATTCGACAGCTGTCCCGTAAGGACCATGCAGCCTCGCACATGCGATGCATTAGCCTTTGGTAGGTTGCACGTGACACAGCTTGCCACCAAGAATTTGACTAAATAGAGTATGTGGCTAATTTGAAATCCAGAAACATTGAATTTGAAACAGACTTCAGTGATTTATCATTTATTAGGTCTCAAAAAGATGTAATTAAAAGTCTAATTGTATTTATAGAGATTAATTTTTACTTGGTTGATAATTATTAATTAGGTTCCGAAAGAGATGAGAACAAAACTTAAATATTTATAGAATCATGTTAAAAAACGATGATAACAAAGCTTGTATGTGAATAAAACGTGAATAAAACGATGCTCGGATGTCAGTGTTTCTCTACTCACTTATGCCACAATAAGTGCGTGATGAATTGAATTCAAGACCTATTACTTATGGGGTACGAGTGCATGTGTTCATTCAATTAATATTAGAAGTTTCAAGTTCAATAACTTTTGTGTTCGGTGTTCCAATACTATTTATGTGAAAAAAAATATAATAATAATAAAGTTTTTTTTTTATATTTTTTTGTTGGTTCATGGGTTAACTACTCTATAAAAGTATAGGTGACTATGTGAAGAGTCGATATATACGATCAGTTCGAGTCCTAAACTTAACCTAATATTAGGACCATCGAATTCAGAAAAATTTTAATTTTTAATGTATAATATAACCTTTTTTATCCTTTATTAATATTTAATGGATATCTCGTTTTAAAAATTTTCTTAAAATCATATCAAATTTCAGACAACTCAAGGCCGCCTTGCCAATAAAGAAAGCAGTTTACAAACGGCAGTGGCTTGTTACCTACATAGTGGGGAACTATAGCTTTGTTTGTGAGTCACACGACAAGATAGAATTAGGCCATTGCCATTGGATTTTATGCATAATTCATTTTGTTTAAGACAATTTTTAAGTTAAATCCACATCATTATCGCTAATTATGGTCCCTAGAGAATTAATTATAACCAGCCATTGCATGGAAATAAAGTTGGAAAAAATATGATTACATTTATATGTCGTATTACAATTTACGTGTGTTGTTAGTTTTGAAAAGTAAAATAAATCAATAATTTGGTTCGCCCGTAGTCATAATATAAAACCAACAAATCTTAGACGGCTATTGTAAGGTTTTGGGGTTAGTGCGGAAGCATTCATGTGACTGAAATTTAATTTTTTCTTCCAAAACCACTCTAAGGATCGTAGTTATGTCGTTGTTGATGTAAACAATATACTATGTTGATGGTGTTTTCAGGCACTATAACATTTAAGACAGCACGACGAGGACAGAAGAGTAATTCCATGACTAGTTGAGATCATCAAAGCCGACTCGACCACAACATGTAAAGACCGACCACTTGAGATCGGATGACCGGGCACTGTAAGGTCGGCAGAAACACTCTCAGCATAAAAGACTGTCATGACCGACCTCATGAAGACCGACCAGACGGCGAGACGCGTTCAAGATGACGACACCCTATTCTTGCGGATAAAATAAAACGAGTTATCCCACTCTCACAAGGAAATGAAGTTAGAATCCGAAAAGGAATAAGAAAAGAGAAGGGAATATCAGGCTAGGAATCCTTGCAAGGAGAAAAGACTAAGTTCAATTATGATTTCTTATGCAAATAGGAGTCTGATTTCTGTGTTATTATAAATAGGAGGACATAGTATGTGTAAAAGGCATCATCAAAAAATTAGTGATCTGAATCTTCAAGCTCTGACTTGTAGAGACCCAAGAAGAGTGTTTAAAGTAATAAAAGTACCATCTTTTTTGTGTCCGTGGACGTAGGTCGGATCCAAATCCACCGAACCACGTTAAATCTCCTCGTCGATTGGTGTGTTATTTGTCTTTTGCTAAATTTGTCTTTAGTCCCCCATAACCAAACAAATTCACTATTGAGGGAGGATTTCTTCGGGTGTGATATTCCAATATTACCCTGAGACCAAAATCAGCCGTCAACAGTTGGCGCCGTCTGTGGGGAACTCAACAAAAAGCAACTTGCGTAGTGAGACAATGGCGGAAGACGGAAACCACCACCATCAGGGAGCTCGGCTGAAGGCTGGATGGAAAAGATTGAGGAGAACCTTAGGAAATAAAGGGAGGAAAGACAAACTCTGCTAAAAACCATAGTAGACCGGTTGGAAAGGATAGAAGGAGCACACAATGGAAAATTCGAGGCCGGGACTAGCCGACGAAGGAACGACATAGCAGAAGGAAAAAGAATTGTCGATATAAGTGAGGACGACAGACCCCGGAGGAGGGATCCTTCCAGGGTAAGATCTGTAGTGGTTCAGGAAGATTCCCAGACCGAGGACACATGGGAAGAAGAAAGTGACAAATCGTCACCAGACCCCTCCTATGATAGCCCTCGCAACACCCGGCGAAAGGAGAAAGAATATGACAAAGAAGTACGAGAAGATACCGGCCACGAGAAGCACCACCCCCGGGATAACAGAAAGAAAGGAGACCGCAGGAGGCGGAATGGAACCAAAGATAGCAGCATGAAATCTTGGTTACGGGAGGAGCTGGTCAAATGGGGAGTATACCCTAATGCAGACAGAGGGGATGCTCAGGACGGCAAAGATGAGTCCCCCCTCACGGAAGAAATAAAGTCAGAGAAATTCCCAAAAAGATTCAGCATGCCGACCATAACACCATACAAGGGCCATACCGATCCCAAAACCCACATTGAAGGTTTCGTCCTACTAATGGAGGTGCAAGGGGTAACAGGGGACGCCATCTGCAAAGTGTTCCCCCTAACTCTATCCGGACCGGCCATTCTATGGTATAAAAGCCTAGCCCCAAGGAGCATCAGCAGCTTCACACAACTGAGAAAATTATCCATACGACACTTCAAGGGGGCTTGTGTCCCCAGAAAGACAATTGGAGAACTAAGGCTTATGAAACAAATTCTGCAGCGGCCAGAGGTTTCCGGCAGATTAGTAAAGTGGTCGGTAGAACTAAGTGAACATGACATCGCCTATCTCCCAAGAGAAGCGGTAAAGGGACAAGCCTTGGCAGATTTTGTCGCCGAATATACCGACCCCCAGACCCTGACTATAGACAAGGACAAATGGGAAATGTCCGTAGACGGTTCGGCCAGCACACAAGGCAATGGGGCGGGAGTCATCCTAAAAAGCGACAGAGGAGAAGAAATCCTACTCGCCCTGAAATTCGCTTTCATAGCAACCAACAATGAAGCAGAGTATGGAGCAATACTGGGTGGTTTGAGACTATGCACGGTGCTAGGGATCCAAAATGTGGTAGTAAGGAGTGACTCGCAGTTAGTCGTTCAGCAACTAAACGGAGCATTTCAAGCAAAAGAGCCTAGCATGATGGCCTATCTGACCGAAGTACGAAAGTTAACCGGGAAGATGGGGGATGTACGCTTCGAACAAATCCCCCGAGAGGACAATTGTGAGGCAGATTCCCTGGCACGGCTCGCCTCTTCAACAAAAACCGAGCACCCCAGGATAATCCCTTTGATTTACATCCGGGAAAGGAGCGTGGGAGAATCCAAAGTAGAAGTTCTAGATAAAGAAAGTCAAGCATCATGGATGCAGCCCATCAGAAAATTCTTGGAAACGGGAGAAATACCAGAGGACAAAACAGAGGCCAGAAAGTTAAGGTACAAAAGCACCAAGTTCTCCCTAATTGACGGGGTACTTTACCGACGAGGTTACTCAGTCCCCCTCTTAAGATGTCTTGCCGAAGAGGAGGCAAATTATGTGCTCAGAGAGATACATACGGGCATCTGCGGAAGCCACGCCGGAGGTCGCTCAATTCCTTTCAAAGCCTTAAGACAGGGTTTTTACTGGCTGACCATGCACCAGGACGGCATAGAAGTGGCCCGCAGGTGCGAAGGATGTCAGAAAAACGCAAACCTCCACCACCAACCAGCAGAACAGTTGACCACGCTACTCAGTCCCTGGCCGTTCGCCCAGTGGGGACTGGACATCATTGGACCAATGCCACAAGGGAAAGGACAGGCGAAGTATGTCATCGTGGCTATAGACTATTTCACCAAATGGGTGGAGACAGAGCCATTATCCACCATAACGGAGAAAAAGGCCACTGAATTCATGAGGAAAAATATCGTATGCCGGTTCGGGATCCCCCGAGCTGTCATTACTGACAACGGGAAGTAGTTTGACAACAAAGGTTTCAGAAAACTTTGCGAGGACCTCCAGATCGCCCTAAAGTTCGCCACACCAGCCCATCCCAAGTCAAACGGACAAGTCGAGGCGACCAACAAAACCATCAAGGCTGACCTGAAAGCTCGGCTCGGATCCAGCAAATGTAGGGGTTTTAGGGGCAGAATCCGGTAACGCAGCGGAAGCGACGGAAGATCGTATCTTCCGATTTCAAAAAATTTTCTCGGATTAATTAAATAAACATATTTATTTAATTATCCAATAATCAAATTATGAAATAAAATTCAATAAATCATATTTAGGTGAATTTACCAAATTACCCTTACTTTGGTATTTTGTCCATTTTAGTCCGAAATTGATCTAATCAATTTTGAATGATTTTAAATCATTTCTAAGATGAACTTAGCATGTTCAAAACATCAAAACACCAAAAGCAACCAAATCCCCAAATTTGACTCACTTGGCCGAATGCTCTCAATAGGGTGCCATTTGTGCACTTTGTCATTTCATGCTTCAAAACACATCAAGATGTAATCCAATCAACATGAAACTTTATATGCATCATATACACATCCAAATACACAACATATATGAAAACCCCAAATTTGGAATTGGTCATGAACCCTAATTTTTCAATTTCTTCAAATTGGACAAATTAGACCAAATTGGTTAAATCAATTACTTTAATCATGTTTCTTCCATCCAATCAAAGTCTCAACACAATGAAACAACTCATGATCAAATCTAGGTCATCTAAGAGTGGGTCAAAAACTCTAGATTAGCAACAAGGTTCTAAAACCTTAAAAGAATGCTTATTACTACACTAGTAATAAACTTCCAACATCATACATGGAAATCATCTTCATCAAACTTTTATCCATCCAAAGTACAAAGAATAAGGAATAGAAAAACTCAAGAACATCACAAGATGTTGCCCACAACAAGAGGAACAAATTACTCTCTAATGGAAGGTTGGAAATACTTACTAAATTCCAAGCTTTTCCTTTTTTTCTTTTCTTTTCTCTCTACCTTCTTTGCCTTGTTTTAATGGAGTTTTGATAAAGTGAAAAGGTTCCTTAAACCCTAAAATTAAATGAAATAATATATACTTGCCCAAATGAAGGCCTTGGCCGAATTTGGCCTAAAGGAAATGCAAGTTATACTAGTTTCATTTCATTTCAATTTCATTTGCCAAGTTGATAAAATGATCATTACATTTTAATGACAATTTCAACTTAGTCAACAATGGCAACATGAAAAATATAACCATTATATTCAATTAGGGTCATGGCCGAAATTTAGCAAAAAATTAAAGGAAAAATATATTTTCATTTTTCAAACAATTTAAACAAATATCTTAAGAAGTCAAAATCAATTTGACAACCTTTTCCTTTAATGTATAAGTCAACAATTGCAACTTATAATCACTTCCTAACTTTATCATTTGGTGATATATTTATATTTTAATTATATTAATCATTTAACAATTAAATAATTAAATAATTAATTAAATACAAATATATCAAATATATGTATTATATTTACTTTAAATATCTCAAATACATATATTGATGATATATGTCAAATACCTTTATTTGACTATTTATTAATGTGTATTTAATAATATCATATATTAAATACAAATACACATTAATTAGGAAATGACGGTTCGGCCCGTTCGCATGTATTTTTCGTTTAACGATTAAACGATTATAAATAATCATCATTATTCACAAATGTTGCTCTAGTGCTCTACAAGTATGTTTCATTATTGAGACTCTCTAGATTCAGGTATATCCGTCACGAAATCCAATTTCATGTGCATAATCTATCCACCCGTAGATTATGACGATCACAGATAAACTAGCTGAATCATACAGGTCGAGGTCATTGCATACGTATAATCCATTCGTCACAGGTATCCAGATAATCCCAGAGATATAGATGTAAAAGTCAAATCTCTATAGGTATTATCTCGTCGACGTATCTATTAGCAATCTCTAAATAATACTCGGAACTTACTTCCGATGTATACTGTGGCCACAGATTTAACAGACTGCTAAATATATATGGACTACCTATGCTCTGTACACAGAACTGACGGATCCTATCTTGACACACACATGATATCCTGAGGATCGATCCACACCCAACGAACAGGCGGAGGTCTGATCTAAATAGATCGGTGACGTGACTGTCATCTAAGTGTGGAGGATGTCTCATACATCCACAGTGGTGTCTCAAGTCGAAGGACCACTATGCTACTCAACCCGAGAAGATTCTTATTAACGTTGGCGTACCATCCATTAAGAATCTTCGGTGAGCCGTTCAGTGTTTATCCACTATAAACACCTACACGTCTATACGAGTCTCCCTAGACTCATGGTTCATTGGGATAAACCATCGGACCAAGTCTCGATATACGACATGTACTGGTCTCAACGGATTTGACTAACCGACCCGTGTTAGCAAATCTTGACCAGGAACTATGTTTGATAATATACATATAGCAGTGACACTTCTCAATGTCAATTACAAAATAACTTTGTAACTGTGTACTGCATTATATATTATCGGGCCTTTGTCTAATATATACATATCACTAAACCATATTTAGTTTCAATCTAATCGTAATCAGATCGAATATGTATATAAGAACAAGATGTGCAACCATAAATAAGTAATATTATGGAATAAGGGGATGTTTGTATTCATGAATCAGACATAAATATGGCCCGGATTGGCGCTCTGAGCACCAACCCCAACAGCAAAGGCCTATGGGTCGAGGAACTACCAGAAGTACTATGGGCATACCGGACAACCTATAAGGACTCCACGGGAGAAACCCCGTTCTCTTTAGCATACGGATATGAAGCTATCATCCCGGCAGAAATTGGAGTAACCTCACATAGGGTTCAGCACTACGAGAGTAAACAGAATGAAGGACTTATCAGAAACCACCTCGACCTGATCGAAGAAAAGAGAGAGAGGTCGGCCATGAAAACAGCAATCTACCAACAGAGGATGGCCCATTTTTACAATAAAAGGATTCGGACATGCACCTTCATCCCAGGCGACCTAGTACTAAGAAAGGTCACCCTAAATACTCGAAAGCCAGAGGAGGGCTCCCTGGGCGCCAAATGGGAAGGGCCCTACAAGGTGATAAAAGTGGTGAAACCGGGAGTGTACATCTTAGAGCAACTGGACGGCACAAGATTAAAAAAGCCATGGAACGCTGAGATGTTAAGGAAATACTTCCAGTAAACTTTCCCTTCCTCCTATCTACAGCAAAAAGGACAGGGATCCAAATACATAAAGCCTCTCTCAATGACCCCCAGAGAGTTGTAAGAAGGGCAGTATGTCCCCGAGCATGAATAAAAAAGCTTTCTTTTTTCCAAACATTCTCAAATCAAAACTTTACAAAACCATATTAAAAAAATTCGGGAACATACTTACAACAACGATCCAAAGCTAAAGAACACAAAACTCGCAACCGCCCGACCACAGATACCACCACAAAAAATGCACAGAGTCACACCAGAACCATCTGACTCCATACAAAAAAAAAAGAAACACAGAGAACGTAGATCCTTGAGAAGCACAACATAAGGAGGAACATGCCCTTAATGTTTCAATCGGCTCGGGGCTGGATTACGTTCCGCCGAGGCCTCTTCATCGGCTCGGGGCTGGATTTCGTTCCGCCGAGGCCGTTTTCGGCTCGGGGTTGGATTACGTTTCGCCGAGGCCTCTTCATCGGCTCGGGGCTGGATTTCGTTCCGCCGAGGCCGTTTTCGGCTCGGGGTCGGGTTACGTCCCACCGAGTCAATACTCATTGGACTGGGGACGGAACATCCCCCAGAACCAAATATCTCTTTAGCTCGGGGTCCTCAGGGACATACTCGATGCATAGGATCCGTGAGTAGCAAAGCACAGGGAGGGATGATACCCCCGTGGCAATTGTTTACTCCAGTGTTACCGAGCATAAGGAGGAACATGCCCTTAATGTGTCGAACACTCTTCTGATCCTCACCTCCCCGATGTAATGGATCTGTGGGAAAGCATAGCACGGGGGGTAATGACACCCCATGACGATTGCTATCTCCAGTGATACCGGACCTAAGGAGGAATATGCCCTTAGTATCCCGGACACTCTTTGATCCATTCATCATCCGGATCTGTGAGAGACACAGCACGGGGATGCGTTATGCCCCTGTGGCGTGTGCCTGCTCCAGCGTGGTAAGGAGGAGCCCTCATACAATGCACAGGCTTCCCAGTGAACCCACGTGTAGAGGATGTGCCCTTACCATTCAAACGCTCTTCCGATCCGAATCCTGGTTCGCCGGGACACTGAATTGAAAGATTCAGAATTGTGTTTTGGAGACCTCGGGCGGGACGCTGCTTTGAGACATCCATGTTGTTTTTTTTTTAAAGACGTTTTTTATTTTGGGATATGTGCTAAGTCACCCCCGCCTTTTATTTTCCCGAAACTTGTTTTCGTTTTCCACTGGTCTGGTAGGGGGACGCCCGTGCCAGATTCGGTAAGGCTTCGAAGGTTGATTCATTTCCCTTCTATGAAAGTCCCATGGGTTAATCGGCTCGGGGCCGGATTTTGTTCCGCCGAGGCCATTTGATTAGTCGGCTCGGGGCTGGATTTCGTTCCGCCGAAGCCGCTTGGTTTCTCAGCTCGGGGTCAGGTTACGTCCCACCGAGTCAAGCTCCTTTGGGTTTGGGGAGGTAACATTCCCCCAGAACCCAAGTCTTTCACTCAGCTCGGGGTCGGGGTACGTCCCACCGAGTCAGCTCTTTGGACTGGGGACGTAACATTCCCCCGGGTCCAAGTGCCTTTCTCAGCTCGGGGTCGGGTTACGTCCCACCGAGTCAAGCTCCTTTGGGTTTGGGGAGGTAACATTCCCCCAGAACCCAAGTCTTTCACTCAAGCTCGGGGTCGGGGTACGTCCCACCGAGTCAGCTCTTTGGACTGGGGACGTAACATTCCCCCGGGTCCAAGTGCCTTTCTCAGCTCGGGGTCAGGTTACGTCCCACCGAGTCAAACTCTTTCGATTTGGGGAGGAAACATTCCCCCAGAATCTAAGTCCATTACTCAGCTCGGGGTCAAGTTATACCCCTCCGGTTCATGATGACCCCTGAAGGGTCTCGAAATTGTTCGGACAACAGGAAAAGAAAAAAAAAATGAGAGAAATAAAAAAGAGACACGAAATAAACATAAATATATGTGTGTGTATGTCAAAATACAAATTGTAATGTTATTACAAAAAATTAAAGTGTACACAGGGCCCCGGTCGGGTTACCCTTTCTCATTCAGCCCGCGCAGGGAGGGGGATTTCTTCCTCAGCTCGCTCAGACAACGGAAGGATTGGCTCGGCCTCAGGAGGAAAAACAGCTGCTTCATCCTCGGCAGCATGGGAGACCTCTGCTTCAGGGATAGGGGGAGGGATCTCAAGGCAGTCCTCGCCTGCGGCAGGAACCTCAGGTCGTTCTTCATGGGGAGCCTCAGAAGCCGGAACAATCGAAACCGGGGCGGGATCCATCACCTCATCGGAAGGAGGAGGAAGCCACTTCCGAAACTCCTCCTCATCTATGTCCCCTTGCAAAAACTGATGGCCGCATGAATAGGGTCCATGTTCAGACTGGGCAGCACCATCGGTATCAGATCAGCACAATCACTAACCCCCTCAAGGCGGATGGCCTCCTTCTCGGCCTCAAGATCGGCCTCTCTCTCCTCAAGCTCGGCCTCTTTCCTCTCAAAGTCATCCCGGGCCCGCGCCATTTGTTCTTCATTGGCCTTCAATTTTGTTTCAACATTGGCCACCTTGGCCTTCAAAACGCCAATTTCAGATTGGGCGGTCTTCAAATCCTCCCGAGCATTGTCAGCAAGCTTTCGCTCCAGCGCAGCAGCAGCCTTAAGAGCCTTATTAATTTTGAAGTTCTCAATGGCAGTCGACTCAAGGTTCTGAATCACCCCCTCCCGATCAGCCAATTTGGCCTCCACTTCTGTAAGGCGATTCTGAAGTCTGTGGGCCTGACCACCCTCGGACAATAGACTCAGAAGGAGGTCCTTATTCTTCACCATGAGGTAAGTAGCCTGCACAAAAACAAAGAAAGTCAAGATATGAGATGAAGAAGACTGGGAACCGAAATCAGAAAAAAGAGAGGAAATAGAACTACCTTTGCCATTTGAGAGCTCATCTCGGTCACCACAGCTTCGGGCAAGATGTCCTCATATCTCGAAACTTCCCCCGGGGGAATCACCTCGGCCAATTCTTTGAAAGCCGGCACCAAATGGGAAGTAGCCTCCCGGATGCCTTCCCCCAAATCATCCACCCCGAGGATTACAAAACCCTTTTTCTTCTTGGAGGAGCCCACAGATGATTTTTTCCCCCGACGGACATCTTTCTTCTTGCCCGGGACAGGCTCCTCCTCCTCCAACTCAGCCTCCTCGGCCCCAAATTGACGCCTCCTTTTTCGCAAAGGCTTCGGCGGACTGATGAGACGAGCAGACCCCGATGACTGCACACCAGGAGAAGATAGACCCCGAGCAGCCGGCTGAACTTTCCCTTGAGGCTCCCTCTCAGCCCCAGCAGGGTCAGGTTGCGTCCGGGAAGTTCCAGTTTCCGCATGACCGGCCTTCTTCATAGTACCGGCCAATTTCTCGAGAAACTTTGGCCTCTTTGACATGCCTACAAACAAGGAAAAAAGAAATCAGGACCCAAGCATATAACAAAAACATCAAACACATGATAAAATGAACAGGGAAGATCATCAAAACAGCCATCAGACACCTACCTATCCGACCCGAGACCTCCGGAGGAACGGTCCGAGTTAGGCCCGACTCAACAAAGGCCGCATCATTGACCAACTTCCTCTAGTGGGCAGCATACCCCCGAGCCCAATGTACCCGCCTCCGAACCTGACGAGAAACATTGGGAGCATCTCGCCAACAAGCTGGGAGGAACCAGAGAAGTTAGAAACCTAAGAAACTAAGAACGGGAATAAAGAAAGAAAGAAGAGGTATTAAACTCCTAACCTCCAGCCCTGAAGATGTCCGGAACCGAGACGTCCTCCTCAAACGATCTCAGGACCCAACCCCAATCCCCAGTAGCCCAGAACCAAAGGTCCTTGAAATTCTTGTTTGAGTCGGGGAGTTTCTGGACAAGGTTGGACGAGCTATCATAGGCAGAGAGGTAATACCAACCATAGTGAGTCTTTGGGTTGGACTTCAAACGATATAACCTCTTCACCTCTTCTAAGCAAGGTACGCCTAAACCTGCCCGATGCCAAACCACATATATGCCGGCCAGAATCCTCCAACTATTTAAGCTCAATTGGCAAGGGGCAATCTCCATCTCGGCCAACATCCAACCAAAATAACGTTGCATCGGCAGCCGTAGCCCACACTCAAAAAAAGCAGGAAGAAGTGCCACCGAGCCCTCATCAGGTTGACTAGCACGATCCATCGGGCCGGGAACTTCAAGGGCAATATCTATTGGGATGTCGTATCGTTGCCGCAACAACGCCAGATCATCCTCAGTTATTTTGGAAGGACGGTTCATATCCAGAGCCGACGACCCAAGTTCACCAGGCTCTGGGTCCTTCCGAGGAACCCTCTGATGGTAGGAGTCTTGTTCAATCTCGGAGGGAGTAGGGGTAGTGTCAATGTCTTCTACACTAGGTGCCCCAGAGCCCGAGGAGAGCTCCTCAGCAGGGGGAGTTGAGATTTTAGCAGGCTTTTCAGGGGAGGAACCGCTATCAGACATCCCTGACACCCAGAAAAACAAAGAAGGAATGGGAAGTCAGTCTATGGCTACAAGAAACTACTCACGGTTTCCATGTTAGCTAAACAGGTGGTCTCTAAAGTGCCCTAAAACAGAACCCAGCAAACCATAAATCTTTTCCTAGCAAACACAGACTCGTAAAACACAAGAAATGAGAAGAGACCGTTCAGAGGACTTACTTGTTCTTCTCGGAAAGAGCGGGAGGTTGTGCAGTACGGTTATACCTGTTCCTTATGTTCACAGCAAAGAAAAAGAAAAAAGCCCCCGGTTGAATTTCGAGAGCTCGGAGTTGGACGAATCACGGAGATGTTTTCAGAAAAGAAAGAAGAAATTGCCGAAAAGATGGAACAGTGAAAGCCTCGCCTTCTTATAGTCATGACAAAGACGCTCGTAACCGTTGGATCTGAAGGAAGAACCCGGATGAACGGCAGGTGTCAACTGCAAAAGAGGTCTCCCAAATCTGAAACAGACGGCTGAGATCAGCCCATTGTGAAGACGCCTCTACACGGTCGATTCTCCCCCTTTTTGGCGGGAACCCAGCGGATGTTTGACAAATGTCGAACTTAGGAAAAAACCCTAAAATTGATTTGACAGGCATTTAAGCGGACGTGACTGTTGCGTGTCTCAAGACAAAGCGCTTGAAAAGAGGCAACAAAGCATTTCTCAACCCCGGACCGACCTCCAACAGAGCAAATCAGAAACACCTTCTTTATGTAGTTCCCGGCACCAACTTGCACGCTTGTTGGAACCGAGAACTAGGGGACAGATGTTGATGGTGTTTTCAGGCACTATAACATTTAAGACAGCACGACGATGACAGAAGAGTAATTCCCTGACTAGTTGAGATCATCAAAGCCGACCCGACCACAACATGTAAAGACCGACCACTTGAGATCGGATGACCGGGCACTGTAAGGTCGGCAGAAACACTCTCAGCATAAAAGACTGTCATGACCGACCTCATGAAGACCGACTAGACGGCGAGACGCGTTCAAGATGACGACACCATATTCTTGCGGATAAAATAAAACGAGTTATCCCACTCTCACAAGGAAATGAAGTTAGAATCCGAAAAGGAATAAGAAAAGAGAAGGGAATATCAGGCTAGGAATCCTTGCAATGAGAAGAGACTAAGTTCAATTAGGATTTCTTATGCAAATAGGAGTCTGATTTCTGTGTTATTATAAATAGGAGGGCATAGTATGTGTAAAAGGCATTATCAAAAAATTAGTGATCTGAATCTTCAAGCTCTGACTTGTAGAGACCCAAGAAGAGTGTTTAAAGTAATAAAAGTACCATCTTTTTTGTGTCCGTGGACGTAGGTCGGATCCAAATCCACCGAACCACGTTAAATCTCCTCGTCGATTGGTGTGTTATTTGTCTTTTGCTAAATTTGCCTTTGGTCCCCCATAACCAAACAAATTCACTATTGATGGAGGATTTCTTCGGGAGTGATATTCCAATATTACTCTGAGACCAAAATCAGCCGTCAACATACTATTTAAATTAATCTATATTAATTTAACATGTATGTAATAAATAATTTTATTTATCAACATAAATAAAATTTACTGATAATAAAACATACATTTTATGTGCTTATTATCTTTTCGAGCCTTTTGAATATCCTCATTGATTTTTCTCTTGTTATAGTGCACCAAGCGTTGCACCTCTAGTTGGCACACTAGCTCTCATCTATGAACAAATCGCTCCCACTATTGAGAACAAAAGAAACCATTTTCTTTTATAGGATGTTTGAAGTCTTTAGGAATGAATTAGAACTATTCCAATAGAGAGATAGGAAATCGCAAAATATATATATTCACGTGTGAAGCAACCAATTTGCTTATATGTATATATAAACAACAACTTTTGTTTTTGCTTTTGCAACTATTGCTCAACAAAAACAATTTGCTTTCTGTTTTCTAATTTCAAGGTGAATGGCATATCACTGAAACAAAAACAATTTGCTTTCTGTTTTTCTAATTTCAACGTGAATAGCATATCACTTTTAAAACAAAAACAATTTTGTTGATGTATATATATATATATAGAAAAGCAACGTATACAAGAAGGTCTTGTTGCCTTCAAAAACAAGTCCTTATACAAGAAGTACTTCTTGTATAATTTTTCTTTTTGCTTTTCAAAAAAGTCAAGACCTTCAACAAGAAGTTTTAATTGTATCTCAATATAATAATGTCAATCAAATATCTCTCCAAATCAAATTTGGTTTCTTAAAAATTCTTTCCAAAATAAAATCAGGATACTTAATCAAATTAGGAATCATAATTAAATAAAGACTTCCTTATTTAATCTTAAATATGACTCTAATTAATTTGGGTGCTAGCCCACTAAATTAAAGTCCAATAGATTAAATATTATTTTGACATATTAATTAATTAATTTAACTTATTTAATTTTAATTAACAATTAATTAAAATTACATTTAATTTATTTAATATAAATATCAAATATTTAATTAAACCATTAAATCTTATTTTATATTTCGAATTTATTAATCAAATTAATATTTCCGAAATATCCTGAATATCCTCATCCAATTAGGAAATGCCAAAATAATCATTTATTAACTTTTAATAAACATCCTCGAATTTGTAACATAGACGAGAACTATATTGTGCGACCGTCCTACTCCTAGGTTCATTATCGAGTAACAGTAGAATAATATTAACTCTTTAATATTTCATCTCTATGATATTCCACAGACCATGGGTAATCGCCTAGCAGCAAGCCATGACCCATAGTCGATGAATGAAGTGGGAAAACATATGAACCTGTTAGAATACACTTCGAACATGTCATCTCATTCCTTCTTATATTTATGTTTCTTATCGAGTCTGGGATCACGGTAAGGTCAAATTCTTATACTCGACATATCTTTAAACTTTATCTTGTGAATCTGATATCTCTAAGATATCGACTGCTTTGGCCAAAGACTTATATCCACAACTTTGAGTTTCCTTGAAACATCTCTTTTATTATCAAAGCTAGCAGATCCCATATTGAAGCATATATGACTTCGTACGTCAATCGCTGAAGGCCATCTAGTATTTATTCAAAAGACGTGGATAGTCGAATGAAGATATACTAGTGAACCAAGAGTATTGTCGCACAAGTCATCATATGATCTCAGGTCAGAGGATATGATGACACTAATGTATTATTACGAAGATCAATGACCTTAGATAATATTACCATGTGATCTTACGCTTCTGTGGTCGTGTTCGATATTTCATTCTACTAATGAAACATCTATTGTCTGTGTCCTTATGATATGAGACTCATCATCCATTCTATTAACATCATATGTCAATCTAGGTGACACACAACAATATTGGTCAAGTGATATATTATTATCATGTATAACAATCACATTTTACCAAGAACTTAATTTGAGACATATATAAATATCGTTGACTCTCATAATCGCAAACGTCTTTTGGATTAACGATATTTATCTGACATAATATCTCAGGACATACACATAAAATATGGATGTAATAATGTGTAGTTAACAAATGCCTTTTATTAATAAATAATAAACTATATTACAAACAATATGCCTTAAACTATTATATCCATAACTGGTTTTAGGGCATACTCTCTAACAGCTATATCATTAAAAAAAAAATCTGTAAATTAAAGGGAGCCAAGCGTTAAAATTTGCACATAAATATTGAACTACATTTTTAATATAATCTCTACTCTCTTTTATGATTTTTTTTTTTTTGGTTTTTTTTGTCGCGGATATAATTTTGACTTATTGATAAATAAGGATAGATGAGATGGTAATGTTTAGATATGAATGTTTAGGTGGATTGGGAGAAAAATTTGGAAATGAAAAAATTATGACGACAGTGAGTGTAGTAACGATTGATAAGAAAATGAGAGAAACACGATTAAAATGATTACAGTATGTCCAATGCAGATCTTTAAGTGATTCGGTGAAAAATGAGAACAAATAACGTGGGGTATATGTCAAGCAAGATAAAGAAAGAATTTTAATTGACATGTAAAAATCAAAATATATCTAAATTTTATGGAGCTTAATGAAATAATTATTTAGAAGAGAGTATAATATTAATATAATAGATCTGCATTTTATGTAACGGGACCCTTTTAGTGGAAAAGACTATTTGTTTTGTGAATAGTTTGATGGGGATGAATAATAATTTTTAATTTACTTTGCATCTAATGTTTAGCAATCTTCCATTATTTACTCTCAAAAGCTAGTGATCATCTTAACAACTTGATAAGGATGCCTCATTCTTTCACAAAAATCTAATGTTAGGTTGGATTCCTCCAACTATTCATGCCCCAATAAATCAGAAGTAGAATCTTAGTTCTTGACCAATTATCTACACATATCTTGTCAAACAAATCTAAAAATTTTAAAGAACTTTTTTTTTAAATAATTTGTATTGATTTGGAGTTGATTTGTTTTTTTTATTCTTTTATTATTATTATAATAATTTAAATATTATGAAAAGATTAACACAATTCAATTCAATATTATTTCAATTAATTTTGGTGAATCCGAACCATCTAAGACTAGTATCATGAGACATTGTGCCTCTCTTAACCCAAAAAAAACGAAGTACAATTTAGATAACTCTGATAATCTTATCGATATAGAAATGATACTAATAATAAATCAAAGGGACAAAAACAAGAGGCTTGTTACAGTGTTCAAATAGAGATCCTCTTAGGATTCTCTACTCCATCTTCCCACATCGATTTTTTGATTCAGAAAAAAAAAAAAAAAAATCAATTTTCAATAATATTTGACTAAATACACAAAATGATTGGTATTTGGTTTGACTGATATGAAATAAATAAATGATGTAGCTTAGCTAGTCCAAAGTTTGAACAAGCAATGGATTCATAATAATGATCTTCTTTTTGTATGAAAAGTAATTGGCAATGACATTGAAGCTCGATACATGTCATCATATGCAATAATGATAAAATAAAATTTTCTTAAAAAAAAAAAGAAAATAAAAGAAAGCAAAGTTTGGTGTAAAGGATAATGAAATCAATTAAGGTTGCTGCTGTCTCCTTGCTTTTGGACTTTGACTTAATAGAAATTATTATTATTTTTATGAATATAGATGACCATGAGGAGAGTCGAGATGGTTATGAAGAGAATCGACGCAGATGTGATCATAGAAATTATTATATTATTTTCAATATATTTTTTTTTTTGAGTTTTGATTTTTTTTTTTTTTTTGTGAAAAATAGAATGATTCTATTAAAAATTATGAAAAATAATGAGAATTTTCTATTTATTCTTAGATAATAACATCAATATCCTTAATTTATTACATTTTCTTAAGTGTTAACAAATTTTTATATTTTATCAAAATGATTCATATTCATATTGACTTAACTAGAGATTGTTTAGCATTATTTTATCATAAAACAAGGATACTCTTATAATTTTTAGCCTATTCCACATTATAATTTTTTTATTTATGGGGAACAAAATCTTAGTGTAAGCATGGATTTAGTTAGGTTATGATACTCTTATAGTTAACTTAATATAACTTCTGAACCTTAAACTTCGACTAATAAATATTAAGTAAAATAATAAAAACAAAGAATGTGGAAAGTTAGTTATCAATAATAAATTATTTTCTTAATCATCAACAATTATTTTTTCTCATTTCCACATATAATATTTTTCGAAATTAATCAAATATTATGGAGTGTTTTTGAAATTCTTGAGTGATGTAATCATTTAAATCAGTGTGTTGATGAAATACCCAAATATAATATTATAATTAGTGGTCATTAGATAATAAAATATAAAAATAATTTAATTTTTACTCATATATCATCATCAATAATAAAACGTTTGAATTACACATCTAAAACTAAACATTAACAACTAATGAATATGACAACTAATAAATGTGAAATGACATCTTCAAATGCAATGGAGATCATATTGATAGCTTGAAATGTAAGATAATTTTTTAGCTTTTATATATTTATATAGATAGATTTAGGGATAAGATTAAAAATTAATAAATGCAATAACTAAACCTAACTTACCATTGTCGCCTATCAATAAAATCTTAAAGAGATAATCGTAGTTATCCTCGAGGCTTAAGATCATTTTTATATTTTGAGATTTATAAACATAACGTGATAAATATATTTTGGTGCCTTGACTTTTAAATGTGTGATTTATCTATTATGATTCTTGATAAGTGCGGTTTATACTCACTTATTCATGCATTTTTAGCTTACTATTTTGTTAGATTCCATATCATTTAATATATTTTGTAGTTTTTTTTTTTTTATGTTTTATTTGTAGGAAGCATTGATACATGGATCTTGAGGCATTTGTACGTGTTTTGAGATCATACGGACGCACACGGGAAGAGCGGAAAGCGCAGAATCGGCAAGCCAGAAAAATTGTCTGGTGCCGCGGCGCCTCCTCAGCAAACTCATAGTAATTTCCCGCAGCTTTGGCACCGCAACGTCACTTGCCAGCGCTGCGGCACCTCGCAGACCCCAAAACACCAAATTTTAGGGTTTTAAATGCACAATGACTCCAAGGCTTTATTATAAATACATAAGTTCGTCCAAGTCCTAAGATAAGATGCTAATACACAACACAAAACACAAACCACTTATTTTTAGAGAGATCCGAGGAGGATTGAAGAGCGACAAGAGGAGACGAAAGCGGTGACGTCCGAAGAGAAAGAGATTCAATTCGGGCTTATTATATAGTTTATTTCTTCAACTCTAATGATTTTCATTAGATTAATGACATGTTCTTATTGTTTTTATCTTTAGTCATGAACTAACTCCCTAATTCTAGAGAATGATGTAACTGATGTTTGAACCTTTATATTGTTTGTCAATATTTTTATGAAGTTTTATGAAGTTTATTTATATTCTATTGTGTTTACTGCTTCTTGTTTACTGGACATAAATTAAGATGATGCATGTTTAGAATCTATCACTCGGGAGAAAGAGATTTTGAATAGGATCTAAAGCATATAACCTAAGAGTTTTATAGAGTTCGAGAGAATCTATAGTTCATTTGAAGTCGTTAACATAGAATCGCAAGACATAATGAGTTGTTAATTACTAGATTTTTATAGGGATATCGAAATCTGTAATTGATAATGTTGATGGTATTTTTTAAGCAGTATGATATTTAAGCAGTACGACAGGGGTAAAAGGGTAACTACCTTCTTGATCGAGACCACTAATATCGACCCGACCACATGAGTAAATGGCCGAGCACTTTGGTTCGGATGACCGAGCATTATCAGATCGGTAGCAGCATTCTCAGTTCAAAAGACCATCATGACCGACCTCATGAAGACCGAGAACATGGCGGGATATGCTCCAGAAGATAAGACATCCTATTTTTACGGATAAGAAGATAAGTTATCCTACTTTCGTGGGGAAAGGTTGATAAGTCAGTGTCCTAATAGGATATGAGAGGTAAATGAGTCAGTGTCCTAATAGGATATGAGAAGTGAATTTAGTTTTAAACTATGAATCCTTATAAGAAAATGAATCTGATTTCTTTATTAGTATAAATAGAAGGGGAAGGTATACGTGAGAGAAAAAAGATCATTATCACCAAAACTTGTAAACACAGGAGATATCGGAGAAGCATATCTCAGTAATAAAAGTATCATTCGATTTGTGTCTTTGGACGTAGGTTGGATCTGATCCGCCGAACCACGTTAAATCTCTTTGTCGATTGGTATATTTATCTGTCTTTTGCTAAGTTTGCTTTTGGTTCCCCCATAATCGAACAAATTCACTATTGAGGGAGGATTATCTCGGGAGTAATATTACAATATTGCCCTGAGACCAAAATCAGCAGTCAACAGTTGGCGCCGTCTGTGGGGACTCCAACAAAAAGTAGCTCGCGTAGTAAGACAATGGCAGAAGGTGGAAATCACCGGTCGTCGGGGAGTTCAACAGCGGATTGGATGGAGGAGATGAAAGAAAATATGAGGAAAGATAGGGAGGAAAATCAAAACCTGTTGAAGTCCATGATGAACAGATTGGAGATGATAGAAGAGACGAATAATGAGAGGCTTGAAGTCGGAGCCATTCGGAGGAGAGGCGAAATAGCGGAAGGAAAAAGGGTCGCAGATGTGAGTGATAACGATGAACCAATGAGGAAGGGTCCTTACGGGATGCGGTCCGTAGTGGTAGAAAAAGATTTACAAACGGAGGATACATGGGAAGAAGAAAAATGGAGACAGTCGCCAGATTCTTCCTATGATGGCCCCCGCGACACCAGAAGGGGAGATAGGAAACATGGTGAAACTGGACGGGAAGCCACAAGTCATGAGGAACGCCGCACCCGTGGTGACAGACGCAAAGAATGCCGCATGAGGCGGCACGGTAACACAGATGGTAATATAAAATCTCGGTTAAGAAAAGAAATGGCCAAGTGGGAAGTGAACTTCAAAACTGACACGGAAGATGCTCGGGACAGCGAGGTTGAATCTCCCTTCACAGAAGAAATAAGGTTGGTAAAATTCCCAAGACGATTCAACATGCCGTCCATGACGCCCTACAAATGCCATACTGATTCAAAATCTCATATTGAGAGTTTTGTCCTATTAATGGAGGTCCAATGAGTAGTAGGGGATGTCGTTTGCAAAGTTTCCCCCTAACCTTGGGAGGATCTGCCATTCTGTGGTTAAGAAGTCTAGCCCCAGGGAGCATCGGAAGCTTCGCGCAACTCATGAAGTCATTTGTTCGGCACTTCAAAGGAGCATGCGTCCCAAAGAAAATGGTGGGAGAATTGAGACTGATGAAGTAGGGGGATGATGATCCCCGAGGACTTTTATTGAAAGATACCACAGTTTGGTGCTCGAGGTCGGAGCGTACGAGTCATCGGAAGCGCTAGAAAGTCTCAAGGGAGGTCTGAAGGTCGGGAAGTTGTGGACTCACCTGAGGATTCAAGACGTATCGGATTATGTCACTGCCCTGGAGTTGGCCAGGAAGTTTATCTTAATATAGGAGGAGAAAAAGATTGCCCGGGGAGTAGACATCTGAAAGGCTAAGATACTCAGGTCAGACAATCAGTGGGATTCGATCAGAAATTTGAGGAGACCAGTCCCGGAGCAGAAGAAACTCAGACCGACACCTCCGAGTAGTCATGTTCAAGAGATAAAATCATATGTCCAAGTCAACCGTGTCGCGGGGAGGACAGTACACACCCACCTGAACAAACCTATGGCCCAGATAGTTCGGGAAATCCAAGATAAATGTATGTTGGCCGAGCCTAATTTGAGGAGGTTCCCGATTGAGGAGGGAAATAGTAGGGCGTACTGTATCTACCATAACGTAAGGGGACATGCCACGAATGGGTGCAGAGACCTGCGGGAGCAGGTGGAAGACTTAGTGAAAAAAGGCTATCTCATTGTGTACATAGACCATTTGGTTTTTGAGGTCGACCAAAGTTGATAGCGGAAGTCATCCGGTCGGATGCGTGGAATGCTGAGATGCATGGAGGATGTATTAAGAAGAGTCTTGCTTGTAGTGACCCTTGTAGAGTTGCAAGAAAGGCAACGAATCCCAAAAATGTGAGTAAGACCTCTTCTGTCTTAAGCTGACATTTGATTATGCTTGTTTGTTATGGCCCACACAATGGTTTTGATATTTATTTTACGGCTCGGGTCTGCTCTTGTACCGCCAAGTCCGTTTTGTTGATATATGTTTTACGGCGCATGTCTGCTCTTGTACCGCCGAGACCGATGTTTCTTTCCGGCTCGGGTCTGCTCTTGTACCGCCGATACCGATGTTTCCTTCAGGCTCGGGTCTGCTCTTGTACCGCCGAGACCGATGTTTCCTTCCGGCTCGGGTCTGCTCTTGTACCGCCGAGACCGATGTTTCCTTCCGGCTCGGGTCTGCTCTTGTACCGCCGAGACCGATGTTTCCTTTCGGCTCGGGGCTGGATTTCGTTCCGCCAATGCCACTTGGTTATTCAGCTCGGGGCTGGATTTCGTTCCGCCGAGGCCACTTGTTTATTCGGCTGGGGGCTGGATTTCGTTCCGCCGAGGCAACTTGTTATTCGGCTCGGGGCTGGATTTCGTTCCGCCTAGGCCACTTGTTTATTCGGCTTGGGGCTGGATTTCGTTCCGCAGAGGCCACTTGTTTATTCGGCTCGGGGCTGAATTTCGTTCCGCCGAGGCCACTTGTTTATTCGGCTCGGGGCTGGATTTCGTTCCGCCGAGGCCGCTTAGTTATTCGGCTCGAGGCTGGATTTCGTTCCGTCGAGGCCTTGTGGTTTATTCAGCTCGAGGTCGGGTTACGTCCCACCGAGTCAGCTTCTTTAGACTGGGGATGTAACATTCCCCCAAAAGCCAAGTCTTTCTTTCAGCTCGGGGTCGGGTTACGTCCCACCGAGTCAGCTTCTTTAGACTGGGGATGTAATATTCCCTCAGAAGCCAAGTCTTTCTTTCAGCTCGGGGTCGGGTTACGTCCCACCGAGTCGGCTTCTTTGGACTATGGATGTAACATTCCCCCATGGCCAAGTCTTTCTTTCAGCTTGGGGTCGGGTTACGTCCCACCGAGTCGGCTTCTTTGGACTGGGTATGTAACATTCCCCCAGAGCCAAGTCCTTCTTTCAGCTCGGGGTCGGGTTACGTCTCACCGAGTCGGCTTCTTTGGACTGAGGATGTAACATTCCCCCAGAGCCAAGTCTTTCTTTCAGCTCGGGGTCTGGTTACGTCCCACCTAGTCGGCTTCTTTGGACTGGGGATGTAACATTCCCCCAGAGCCAAGTCTTCCTTTCAGCTCGGGGTCGGGTTACGTCCCACCGAGTCGGCTTCTTTGGACTGGGGATGTAATATTCCCCCAGAGCCAAGTCTTTCTTCAGCTCGGGGTCGGGTTACGTCCCACCGAGAGACTTATCATCAGGATGGGATCGGAGCATCTCCCCCATGGTCGGCCCTCTATTGGTCTGAGGAGGTGACATTCCCTCAGAGCCAAATGTTCTTCTCAGCTCGGGGTCGAGTTACGTCCCACCGAGTCGATCGTCATCAACATAAAGGCAAAGCATTTTCTCCACGGGTAGATATCGGGATCCTCATTGACTGAGCACATGAAGGTGGCAGGAAGGACCAGATTTGCAGCCAAGGCATTTTTCTCTGCGGTTCCTGGAGTGACCACCGACGGATTCATCGGCACACCATCTTTTTTTATAGTTCCCGGCATCAACTTGCAAACTCATTGTTACCGAGAACTATGGGATAGATGTTGATGGTATTTTTTAAGCACTATGATATTTAATCAGTACGACATGGGTAAAAGGATAACTTCATTCTTGATCGATACCACTAATGTCGACACGACCATTCGATGTTGCATACGCTAACGGTAAGGGGCCGAGCACTTGATGATCAGTGACCGACCAATTAAGCTCGGGTGGACATGTATTGTCAGATCGATAGCAGCATTCTCAGTTCAGAAGACCTACCAGATAGCGAGATATGCTCCAGAGATAAGTTATCATATTCTTATGGGATAAAGAGATAAGTTATCCTATCCTTATTGGGTAAGGAGATAAGTTATCTTATCTTTATGGGGTAAGGAGATAAGTTATCATATTCTTATGGGGTAAGGAAATAAGTTATCATATTCTTATGGGATAAATGAGATAAGTTATCATATTCTTATGGGATAAGGAGATAAGTTATCATATTCTTATGGGATAATGAGATAAGTTATCATATTCTTGTGGGAAAAGGAAACTGTTTCTTGGCTATTATAAATAGGAGGGGAATGCATGCTTATAGGCAGATGATTCAGATTACTGAGAGCATGGAGAGTTAAGAAGAGAACAAGAGAGAATTAGACTTGTAAACACAAAACAGATCAGAGAAACATATTTCGGTAATAAAACATCGTCCGTTCTGTACCCGTGGATGTAGGTTGGATCCGATCCGCCGAACCACGTTAAATCTCTTTGTTGATTGATGTATTTATCTATCTTTTGCCAAATTTGCTTTTGGTTTCCCATAAACAAAACAAATTCACCGTTGGAGGAGAATTGTCTCGGGAGTAAAAAACATTTATTGCTCCTGAGACCGAAATCCGCCGTCAACAGATAATATTTTCACTGATGCTCGGGAGAGGGGGTGAATACTTAGGATTATTGACTTATAAACAATACAACTAAACAAGTTAATTGACATGACAAATACATGATGATAGTTAGGTGAAATCAAATTCTATAATCTCTATCGTAATAGTTTCTCCTATTTTAATATATTTTTTTTATATATCTTATTTAATTAAATCTTTATTATTTATCTTCTAAATAAAGTTAGGATTATCAATTGTAGTACTTAATGTGAGTGAACACAATCCATGTGGGTTCGACACTCTTAACTCGTCTTTACTGAAACTTGACACCGTACACTTGCGGTACGATATAATATATCACAACAATTCTCGTTTTACCTCTCAATTTACTAAATTTATGTTATAGTCTTCAAAATTTTGTAATATCTACGTTATGGTCATCATCAAACTAAATATCTATACTGCTCATCAAAATTAATATACTATGATGCATTTATTTTCACCTAAATAGATGAAACTTAATCGATACTAAAAGGATCTAGATGTTTTTTTTTTTCAAAATAATAGAAGTTTAGCAAATTTTTATAAGATAATGCTAATTGTCCATTTGAGGCAAACACTAGGGACCCAAATGAACATATCAAATGTGTTAATTCGTATTTTTTTTTCTTCTATTTTTATTGATTTGTTTCAAACTTAGTATATATATATATACACTAATTATTCCCATTTTTAGTGTCTAATTATTTCGACGCTAATTTTATTTTGCGTCGAAACTTTGACTTATGGCGTCGAATTATTTCGACGCTAAAGGGTCTAATTCTTGTAGTGTTTACCTACTCCGCTTAAACTTGAAAATAATGATTTGACATTAGGATTTTCAACAATTCAAAACAAAATAATAAATAATTAAATTGGAGGTCCTAAAATTTTATCAATAAGCTTCGATCGGTAGTAGTTTGGAATTTATATGTCCTTTTTCGCTTTTCCTTGTCAAGTTGGTTTTTTTTTTTTTTAAATAAATCTAATACAAGAAGAGAAAATATATAGGCCAATAATCAGAAAGTGCAATTAGCTAATTACCAGTCCTACTTTACATGCATTCCACTAAAAATAACAAAAAGTTAATTGAAAAAATAATGGCCCAGCAACTTAATGCTTCAAGTATATGCTTGGAAGATCCTCTCCCCACTAACCTAATTAAGCCAGTAACCCCTTTTTTTTTTATTTTCTCTGTCCTTCAAAGCTGGAAGCCTCTCTCTTTCATTCAATTCTCTTTCAGAGCTGCAATCCAATGGAATCAACGAGCACTACTACTCGCGGTGGAGGCGCAATAAATGGTGATGATGATGATTGTGTAAATCGTGGCCGTTGAAGTTTTTGTCATATCTTTTGATCAGATGGGCAACTTTGGACCCTTTGGCAGTGCATCTATGATAAGATGCTTTATGGCTATGGCTCAGGCATGCATATAAACCACCGGTTAAGCTATTTTGTAGGAAATAAATGTTTTGTTTTTGTTTTTGTTTTTGTTTTTGTTCGAGTCTTAATGTATCAATAAAGATTGTTTCATTATGACCTGACGTCAATGGTTTGAATCTTGAAAATAATCTTGTGTGTATTATATATATCTATCATTCTCAGACACGACAATGACGGGAGCTTTTGCGCACTGGACCGCTTTATTTTTTTTCCCTTTATTATTATTTATTGTAAAAGTGAGCTTGGATGAAATGCTATTGGTGCTCAAGGAATTGTTTACAAATCTTATATCTATATATAGAGGCTTAAACAATGTGATTGATTTGATGGTACGTGGAGTTTGTTAAACTGCATTATTTTCATTAACTTGCAGATATAAATAGGGTATCTTCATAGAATTTTCGAGCTTATGAGTATGATTGGTACTGTTTTGAAAATCAGATCGGAAAAGTCGATCGGATCAGGAATCGATCATGTGTCCAGTCCAAATGAATCCCCAAAAATGATGTTATAAAAAATATTGATAATCGATCAAACCCAATGACCCGGCCGAAAATCGGGAACCGGTGAAACCCGATTTTCTGTGTTTTTTTTTTTTTAAATGAAGTTGAAATTTGTAAAGGTTGTGTTTACATCACCCCAGAACATTGCATAAATTGTGTAAAAATTAAAAGAACAAAATGGGATTTGGGTAGACAGATGAGGTTTTATGCCAGCATCTGTTTGTTTGATTTATTTATAGAACTAACAATTTATCAAAATGTTAGATAGTTAATTGTTATGGATATAGAACTGACACATTTAATAACTGGGGAATAAAAAGAAAATCATCATTTGATATGTAATGTTATTTTGTAATATTACTAATTAAAAAATAAGGATTGTCTTGATTTTACATGTTCTGTTTCTTATTACATGTTTCTTATTTTTATACAAAATAATTTTTTATAAGTTTTAATTAATTAATATTATTTATGATATAATTTGATTTTGCCGAATCAACCGATAAAACTAGTAATACATTAAACTTTTTAAATTAATGGTTCAATTATCGGTCCGATTTTAAAAACATTGGGATTTGAATGAAAGGACTTTTATAGTCCAAAATGCAAAAGCTTTATATCTTACTAGTTAATGTAAATTATAGTTGAATTTATGATGGCAAAAAATTCAGATCGGGATACCGTATCATTCGATACAGAACTGGAGACAATTATTCATCCCGCATAAAAAACTAGACCAAAATTCGGAATAATTTTTATCCCAAATCACAATTTTTTTATTAAAAAAAATCTCAAATCTAAATCGAAATTCAAGATCCTAAACCATTTAGTTTAGAATTAGAGACAATTTTCAGTCCCCATTCAAAAACTGTGAGACCTAAGTTTTCTATGGTCTGGCAAGTTGGTGATAAATTTTACACGATAAATTTAACCCGGTTAACTTTTGCTGCTTGCTGTAATCTAATCTTTCAAATTTCAAATTGGGGAAACAGACAGGAGAGTGGGAACTTCACAGTGGGTTAGCCAGGAAATATATAAACACACACGATCAGACTCAGATAAGATTCATGTGGACTTTATATGGACCGTAAGGATATATAAAGATAAAAAAATTTTATGTCTTTTAGCTAAATGTGGACCGTAAGATATGGATTGGAACTTGACCGTGTGTGTATATATATATAGCAAAGCCAAAAAATTCAACACAATATCTAGCTGAACCAGCAACCAAAATCCCAAACTTGCATGTAAACATAATAGCAAAGCATAAAAAAAGTGTGCAATATGGTCATCACCGGAAAGAAACATGACCTCGATCAGTAGGAGGGAGAATAATACTTGAGGTAGTAAGCCAAAAATTCCTAAACGGTCACTCATAAATCTTGCTTTAATAAAAGAAACCAAGTACTTTGCCACCGACATTCTTTCTCCTAGCTTCTTCGTGATCCATGATACCAGCAGAAGTTGTCAGCACGATATACCCAAACTGCAGAGTTCAATTCCATTTATCAGAATTCAGAATATATTTACATCATCACACACACAGAATTTCTTGAAACTTGCAACATACAAATTGTTCGTATCAATATGATCCACAGGAATATAACAGAGGGAATGTGAATGATCCTAGTCCTATAAAAAAGCTTTGGCACAAATACATCTCTTTGATTTAGCTTATACACCTATCTGTATGCATATCTGCTTAATTATCAAATCATCCTACGCAATTGTGTCATTAATTACATAATCAAAGCTAATGTATAACTACGATACTTCTACAAAAAACGAGTCATTTGAAAATTCACTACAGTTGAATGCTAGGCTAACCTGTCTTGAAGGAAGCAACCTTGCAGTCCAGCCTTCAATCTCTTTGACACCAACATCAAAACGAGGACTAATCACACCACACTTGTTCAACCTTCCATTCAATTCAACCACTATTTTACCAGCTCTGTGGTCATCAACATACTCGAACTCACCAATGTAGCCTATAAAACCAATTTCCAAAAAACAACAAGGAAAAATATATTCAAGTTCCAAAAATACATTTTTATTCAAGCTTTAATCAAAAATACAAATCCACGACGGTGTTAATGAACAAACCATGCTTCTGCATGACCAAAAGAAACTTGATAATCACTTTCGAGGATGGCCTGATCATGACCTGTCGCTTTCCTCTCTTCTCCGCATTGTACATGCTCTTAAGAGCATCATTCAAGACACTAACTCTCACCATTCTTAACAAAAGCAAGCTGCCAACCACACAGAACATTTACCTCAAATCGAAAAATAAATTTAGACCAAAAAGGCAAATCCCCTAATCTTTCAAACACCTCGAATACAAGGTTGCCGAAATCTGATCAAACAAAATTATTAGGATACAAATTTTACACCTTTTTACCAAATTCAGTTCAATTCACGAAACAATGTCCATATAAAATTCCAATTTCATCACATGAACAAATCAATCTCAAACCATATACACTTAATCTAACAAGCCACCGAAAAAATGCAAGCACAATTTCTTACGCTATATGATTGATGAATATGTAGTCTCAAAACAAAACTATGCTAGTTTCAAACAAATTTGTTTGGCTGACAAACTTTACACCTTTTTACCAAATTCAGTTCAATTCACGAAACAATGTCCGTATAAAATTCCATTTTCATCACATAAACAAATCGATCTCAAACCGAACACACTTAATCTAACAAGCCGCTGTAAAAATGCAAGCACAATCTCTTACGCTATATGATTAATGAATATGCAGTTTCAAAACAAAACGACGCTAATTTCAAGCGATATAGATCGTTTAAACATTAAAGCGCAACAAGCACGCGAAGCTAGCTTGCTCAAAGTTTATATGTGCATATATACACAGAAAAAATATACACTAAGCTTATAGATAGGCGAGTAATGTTACCTGAGCTCTGAAACGGCCGCCGGGTTTTTTGTTGCTTGGGGCGAGCGAAGCAGGGTTTTGATTTTAGGGGGAAATGGCGGAATGGGGATCTTAATGGGGGCTTTTTTGTAATTTTGGGATCTCAAACGGGAGAGATTTTACGAACAACTATATATTAAACACAAAAATTTAACTTTCTAATATTTGTAAGTTCCGATAAAATCCATTGAAAATAAGAGATTTGGATTTGAACTCTGCTTACATGAATAATTACATAAAAGAATGAGAATTAAATTTTCCTTATAATTACATAAATCCAGTTGAAATGATTTTGTATTTACATCATTTTATGATGTTATTAAGTAATGAAAATTTCCATTAATATTGAGATTTGAACAAATATTAAGATAAATAAAAAGGAAATTTATTAACTATATGAGAAATAAATTTTTAATTGTTTGGTCTAGCCATGAGTATAGCTCTCATCAAACCAAATAATAATAATAATAATATATTATGGTATAGTATCGTTAATTTTATTTGTAAATTCATAGTCGAAATATTCGCTATGCGCCGAAATCTAATAGTATTTCTTTAAGAAAAATTCACCAGGAAAATATTATATATGAATTAACGACACGTTAGATGTTTAATTAATCACGAGCATCTATGAGTTATCTTAAATTTTATAATATCATATGTGATTTCTTAAAATAAGTCCATATCGATAAATAATAAAGGATATATAAATTATATTATACACTAAAAATTGAAATTTTTCTAAATTTATAGTCATAATTTCAATTAAATTTAGGAATCTAACCGACCGTTTAAATATTAACTCTCACATGATGAACTATGAACTAAATATTGATAACTAAACTACTTGAACGTGCCTATATCTCTCTTCTTATAGCCTCATACAATAATTAAGTTTTAAGAATTTTAGTGTTGCCATCTCCCAGCAATTAATTAATAGGAAAAACTCACATTGAGACCCATGTACTCTCAATATTTTTTACATTGCACCCCGTACTAAATTTTTTACACATTGCACCCATATATTCTCAAAAAATTGACATTACACCCTTATTTCATATGATCTGTTAGCGTGTAATACACGCTATGTTAATTGAGAAGAATCATGAATCAAAAAATTGACATTCCACCATTTTCCCAGTATCTTTATTGCCAGCTCGTCTATTTTTATTTTTTGTTTTTTGTTTTTTTTTCCATAATCACTTTCACACACAAAGATCTCATTCTTTCATGTACCTCTTAATCTCTCTCTCTATCTCTGATCAGGTTAAATTTTGTTATGATTCATTGGATCTCCATCATTTTGTTGTTTTTTTTGCTGTTTGTTGATCTAGGTATTTTTGATCTTGTCTTATTTTTGATGGGTTGTTTTTATCTCTGTTATATGATGTTTTGATTTGGTAATATGAAGTTTTGGTTGTTTGCTTGTTTGTTGTATTTTAGCTGTTCGATGATTTCATTTTTGTTTGTTTTTTGTTGTTCATTAATAACACTCATTGATCTCTTTGTTTTTTTGTATGTATGTTTATTTACATTTCTACTTAGATAATTCTATTGTGATATTGTAGTGGAAACGATGTGATTTGTTACTTCCATGAGAGCTTAAAGATCATAGTTTTGATCTAATTTTTGCAATAAATCAGTTGGATTTTTGAATGTATCAGAAGGGCCAGTTGGGAATGCTGATTGATGAGGCTAGTGCTTCAATATGCATTATTGTTTAAAATAGTGAAAGGTTTTAAGATAAGTGGAATGTTTTGTGTGAATTGCTCTTGAAGAGTTCGATTTGGGGATGCCACGAATCAATTAAATTATAATTGATGATCTTCTTATGAATTTGCATTGACCAAATGAGACTTTGCTACTTTGGGAATCAAGCTAAGTGCAAGAGAAGTGTGAATATCTATCAATGTCAATGGATTTTGATATAGACTTTGGTGACTTCCTTTTAAATGATGATTGCCCTCATCAAACTTTTGATGAGATTTGTGTTAATGTCTTTTGCCAAACCGATGATAAAGATTATGAGTTGTAAGAAGCCAGGAATAATGTTAGAGAATATAGGGTGAGGATAAAATCATTGAATGGACAATCGATTGAACAAGAGAATAATGGTGAGGACATTATATTAGATGGTGAGCATGCTGATGACAATGGTGATGACATAGATGATGTTATTGCTGAAGAGAATAATGTAGGTGATGGATGTGAAAGTGATGAGAATGAAAGTGTATACCATGACAGTGATGAAGATATGAGTGAGTTTAGTGACACTGATGAGGATGTGGTGCATGATGAAAGCTGTAAAAGGAAATCACATATTTGGTTTGATACAAAGGCTGTCATTCATACATTTTGTTTAGGCATGACATTTAAAAACATTGCAGAGGTTAGAGATGGTATAGCTAGGTATGCAGTTGCAAATGGTTTACCAATTATATACATAAAGAATGAACCTATAAAGGTTAGGGCACAATGCAAAAGTGGTTGTCCATGGGTTTTATTAGTTAGTATGCACAATGCCACTAATACGCTAACTGTAAAAACCTACAACCCTCATCATAAATGTTGCAGGATTAATAAATCATCTTTTTGTAGAAACAGATACACTGTGAAATATTTTAAAGGTAGAATCATGAGCCAACCAAATATTAAACTAAAGCAAATGCAGACTCTTGTGAGGTCTGAGCTGAAAATGCATGTTAGCATTATTACATGTAGAAATGCAAAGCTGAAAATCATGAAGGAGGTAGTGGGCAACTATGTTGATCAACAACATTTCTGAGACTTTTAATGGATGGGTGTTGGAGACGAGATGTAAGAGCATAATAACCATGTTGGAAGACATTAGAATTCAGGTGATGAACAGACTTTGGAGAAAAAATGAACTCGGTGCAAACTTGGATATCAGATGTTTTATGTTAGCAAAAAGAAACAACCAACCGCTAACTCAGCTAAAAGGTCAGAGGCACCTGCAAGGTCCAAGCCACCTCTAAGTAAAAAGACTAATGTCACCTCTAAAGGCAAAACACATGATGAAAATAATTGGAGTTTAAAAGACTGCATATTTCGTAGTGTCATTTCAGATGTAGCTTTGAAAGCTGAATGGATAAGAGTGAATGATGGTAATAATGTCAACCCTATTTGGAAACCATGAAGAAAGGTTGCCAATCAGGATGTGCTTGTGCCAACCTATTTATATCAGACTTTTTTGTTTTTGTGCCAACTTTATGGATGTTATTATGTTTGTTACCCTTTTTGTTGTTTTAGCTACTTATGTTGACTGCGTTTGTTTTGTGAGATGTTAAGTTAAGTTCAAATAGGTTGGCTAAATAACACTTATCGAACTGAAGTTCTGTTATTTTCAGTTATGAAGTAAATGTTATATTGCGTTAATTTACGTTAAATACCAAATGACTTTTACGGTAATTTAATTTATGAAAACTACTACTTCTTCCACCATCCCAACATGCGCCCCCCTCTTGTCTCCCCGGAAATTTCAAATTTGCCCCAATGTGAGTCAAAAATTTCGTTACTTCAAATTTGCCCCCCTGACATATATATATGCGTCATAGCATAACTTCAAAGTACAAAAAATTGCTCGGTCCAATCCGAAAATTATTTTAAAAAAAAAAACTGAATTTCAAATGTATATGCGCCCTAGCATATAGCTGATGTCAGAATACTTCTAAACTCTGTTAACTTGCCGTTAAAATAAGGGTGAAATGTCAATTTTTTGAGAGTGCAGAGGTGCAATGTGTATAAAATTTAGTACATGGGTGTAATGTAAAAAACATTGAGAGTACATGGGTCTCAATGTGGGTTTTTCCTAATTAATATTTATGACAACTTTGATGTTAAATGTTTTGGAGAAAAATTTATATAAAACCATTATTATTATAAGACATTTCAATTAATAAATAACATATATTTTAAAAATGACTAATCAAAACCTAATAATAATAATAATAATAACATGCATTATTTATTAATTGGATAATCTTACTCTAAAAAGATCAATCCCTATATAAAATTTTTCTCCTTATTTTTTACACGAGATTCTCATCCAAAAAAAAGTAACGAGACTTCCCCTAAACTCGAACTTATTATTGAAACACGTAAATTTATTTTGATACTCTTAAAATATCCAACGACTCCCAAACACGCCAAGTCAGCGATCCGCGAGTATCGCATTTCTCCCTCCAACAACTTCCACCGTCGATTCACTTTACCTTTTCAGAGCCCCATCCAACGGTCCACACTCTCCACGTCATCGATCCGTGTGAATCAAAATACACAAATCAAACTCAAGATCTCGTCTCCATATATACACATATATATATAATCCTCCAACACAACACTCCTCATCACACAATTCAGGAAAAAAAAGAAGCAAAATCTTCAAAACCCTAAATCGAAATTAATGGCACCAAAGGCAGCAGAGAAGAAACCGGCGGAGGAGAAGAAGTCAACGGTGGCCGAGAAGGCGCCGGCGGAGAAGAAGCCGAAGGCGGGGAAGAAGCTTCCAAAAGAAGCCGCGTCCGGCGACAAGAAGAAGAAGCGCTCGAAGAAGAGCGTCGAGACTTACAAGATCTACATCTTCAAGGTCCTGAAGCAAGTACATCCCGATATTGGAATCTCTAGCAAGGCTATGGGAATCATGAACAGTTTCATCAACGATATTTTCGAGAAGCTTGCTCAGGAATCTTCCAGGCTGGCCAGGTACAACAAGAAGCCGACGATTACTTCTCGGGAAATTCAGACGGCTGTGAGACTTGTGCTTCCTGGTGAGCTGGCTAAGCACGCTGTTTCTGAGGGTACCAAGGCTGTTACTAAATTTACTTCTTGAACGAAGTTTGTTGTTTCTTGAATCACTTGGTGGATTTAGGGTTTTTTTTTTTTTTTTTTTTTTTTTGAAGTTTAGGGTTTGTTTGGGCTCTACTTGGAATTTGGAACTGATCCGGTTGATATAAATGATATGCATGTTAATTCAAATTTTTTAACTTTTATTATTCATTATTGATATTTTTAAGATGGGAAATTATTCTAGGTGTGTGTGAATTGGTACGGACATCTTAATTACAAAAATAAAAATTAATGTTGTTAAAAATTTGCTTAAAGATACGAGTTCGAATCCTAGGTTTGTTTTTTATTTTTTATTTCAATACTTAAATGATTAAAAATTGAATAGAACAAAAAGACAGTTTAATTATTGAAAATCCATTACAGAATTATAAGAATAGAAGAGCAGGGAAATAGGGAATGAGTTTGATATCTTTGAGAAATGATAAGATCCACAAATAAACACCAGTCAAATTAAGAAATTCAATTTGATCTTTCACACATCTTTTAAAAAATAAAAAAAATAAATACAAGATTTGATTGCAATTCAAGAGACTTTGTAAAGATTTAAGAAGATGGTTCGATTGTTAACTAATTATCAGAGAGTGATTAAAGAATTAAAGAATTAAAGTTTTTTACTTTCCCCATATCACTTTTATGGGGAAAGTAAAAAATTATCAAAATATTAATTATTTTTTCATTTTTATTATAAAAAATTTCCTAAAATGGATCATTAACAAGTCCCAGTTTTTATGTTATAACTGAAAGAACGACGTGTCGACTCTTGAAAAATGATCTGAATGGATTGTTCATTCTAAACTACGACGCGTCGGTTTGAAGTGATATGCCATGACGATTATAATCCTCATTTGGGCAAAATTATTTTTCACACCCGAAGTTAATCGAAAGTTCAAAACTATCCAAAAAAATTTAAAACCTTTGTCGGTCCATCCATTATTGTTAAAAGTGTATCAATTTACACTTTAATGAATTCGAGTGAAAAGATCAAATTGAATTTCTTAATTTGACTGGTGTTTATTTGTGGATCTTATCATTTCATATTGAAATTTTGAAATATTTATGGTTATAAAAATGATGAACTTAAATAAATTTATATAAAAACTTATATAAAGACACTAAAAACAAAAACAAATAAAATTATCCAATAATTAAATTATTTTGTCTTACAATAATATTTTTTTATAATCAAGATATTCACTAATGATATAAGCTTTAATATACCAACCGCGGATGAATCAATAGATTTATGGTCATTGTCGATGACATTATGATGTATCAAATGAATTTTTTTAGAGGGCATTAATTATAAAAAAAATTAATACAAATTATTTATATTCTAATCACTAAAGACATGTGCGAAGACATAAAGACTTGTGTTATGACTAAAAGAGAAGTGACACGATATTTTATCATTGTCACACACACACATATATATATATATATATATATATATATTATATATATATATATATATATTATCGTAATTACAAATAATATTTGAGATGATGTTATATAATGTATGTTTTTATCGTTGATGTAATATCGGTGGATGAATCCAAAGAAAGTGTAAAAGTTAAATTTATGATATTGAGGAAAATCTTATAATTTAAAAGCTCCCGACTAAGTAAATTAAAAATTGAACAAACAATGTGCGATTTCAAGAATTCATAGCTCGACATAGAGAATTTAAGGATAAAGATGCTTATATTGCGTTTCAAAATATATTGTTCGATCAATGTGGGATGAAAATACTAATTCAAATAATTAAGCATTGGTCAATACGTATTTTAATTTTATCGTGTTATTTTTCTTTATGAAATGTAGTATTTAGCTTAAGTTTATCATATTCATAATATTCTTATTTAATTTAGTAACATTACCTCATTTATTGTATAACACAACTTTAAAAAACTTATCTAATAAAGTAATTTTACAATTTTTAATAAAATATCTAATTTACAACCAAACAAATAATTTTTTTAATCAAAAGTTCTAATTCTAAAAGTTCTACTAGTCAAAGCTTTATTGGAAATTTTTTTATTTGAAACGTTATATCAAACGGATCATTAGTAGAGGTAAAAAAGTTTTTTAAATCCTAAAAACTCAATTCATATTTTTTGATGATGTTTGGTTAAAAAGATATTTTATCTCTACTAGTAAAATCTCAAAATTTTGATTTTTGGGAGTAGAGGTTAGAATTTTTTTTAAAATGTTAAATTATATATAATATCCTTATTTAATTTAATAATTTTATTTCATAACACAACTTAAAAAAATTTATCCAATAAAATAATTTTATATTTTTTAATAAAAAATTTCACTCATAACCAAATAGTTAATTTTTTTTTATTAAGATCTCTATTCCTAAAAATTTTATCAGTAAAAGTGATGAATAAATTATATTTGAAAAGATAAATGAAAGGAGAAATGATAAATCAACTCACACATTTCCCTACATTTATCCAGAACGACACATTGCATTGCATTTTGGTAAAAAAAAGTTAAACCCAAATTTTGGGGCACCAATTGCCAAACACTCCAATAAACTTGCCATAAATCAATTTTCTTCCCCAAATCAATTTCGTTGATCTCTCTCAAATCCGTTGCTCTCTCTCAAACCACTTCGCCGGCGACCAAGCAAGCAAATAGCAGTCCGGTGCTCTAGGATGAGAGAAAGTGAACTCTTGGATAAACAATCAGGGAGAAAGTGATTGTACAATGTCTAGATATCTTGGCATCCATGTCTGAAAATCAGTTGAATGATATCATGTATATATGTGAATTATTTACTTTTTAAAAATGAATTATCTGTGATGTCAAGATATCTAGACATTGTATAATCACCAATGAATAAAATGGAGCTATAAAGAAGTCTATTTGATAAGTTCAAGCATAATAATAAATTCGAGATAGCTACATTATCTATATAGAGATAGTTCAAAAGAGATATGGCATAACCACTAATACACAAAAAATAATCTAATACACAAAGAACTTGTTACCACCAGCAGCAACAAGCTGCTATTTTGCAACAACAGTTTGTTGCTGCTGCTGTTAAATTGTTAAAAGCAGCAACAAGCTCTCACTCTATCCACTCTACAATTATGTAATTCTAATTGATGCATAAAAATCAAGTGTATCCAACACTTAAATCAAACAAATAAAATTCTCATGAACCAGGGAACCATGACTACACAGAAGAATTAAGAAGCTAAAATCACGAATGGTCGAGCTGAGCATACTAACCATCTTATGTTTTTGAAAATAAGTTCCGGCAAACAAAATTTCTAACATTCAACCATCTTGCATTTTTATTTTCCAACCTAAAAATTTCTAACAAAACACAACCTGAAAATAAAACACACGATTTGGGAGTGAGAGAGAAACAAAACACAAAATTTCAAATTTCCAATCAAAATAAAACACTTACCAGATAGTGAGAGACGATGGAGAACCGATAATTTGTGAAGAAGGAAGCATGCAAAACTAGAACCACAGAAATCATTACATAGCTACAAATTACCTTCAATGAAATGGAACCCATAGAGCATAATTAATGAACAAATCAAGAAATGATGAGAGAAAGTGAACTAAAGAACTCACTGAGATGATGTATTTTCCTTAGACTATTAAATCAATTCAAGACATAACATATTAAAGTTCCTTGAGAAATTGAAATTCACTACCGCATCAAACTTGAAACAAAACCGCCATTATTATGGTCGCCGCCGAAATGGTTTGAGAGCACCGGACTGCGTGTTGCTTAACTTTTTTGGTCGCCAACGAAGTGGTTTGAGAGCACCGGATTGCGATTTGCTTGCTTGGTCGCCAGCGAAGTGGTTTGAGAGAAAGCAACGGATTAACGAAAGATCAACGAAATTGATTTAGGGCAATTTTATTGGAGTGTTTGGCAACTGGTGGGTGCCCCAAAATATGGGTTTCTTTTTTTTACCAAAGCGCAATGCAATGTGTCGTTCTCGATAAATGTAGGGAAATGTGTGAGTTGATATATCATTTCTCAAATGAAAGAGACACTAAATCTTTTTCTCACCATCCCATTTCACGACACGCGTCAAGTAATCATTCGACAGCCGTACTTTTTCCCCGTTGTCACGCATGACCGCCATCATGATATTTAGCGGACTGTGGAGCCACCAATTTCACCGGTCACCGGTCATATATTTCATAATTTTTTTTTTAAAAAAAAAGCAAAAAATAATATATATATATATATTTATATATATATGTAAAAAGTAAATAGAAGAGTGTCTGTCCATTATTATCTCATTTTCCTTTTCCTTTGGCAAAATTTCTCTGTACTTTATTTGTTGTTCCTTGAAGTTGAAACCATGGTGAGTTAGTTCTCTTTCAACCCAAAGACTGATTTTTAATTTTTTTTGCTAATTTTTACTATAATCATTATTTGGGTTTGTTTTATTTACAGTATTTATTATTTAGAGCTAAGGATTGATTAGATTTTAGATCTGATGTGGGTCTTCTTGACCGTGCGTTGACTATATATTTTTGAATGAAAATATACTTGATTTGTTCGGTGAATTTCTAATTTATGTAATAGGTTTCTGATTTGATCTATTTTTGTAAAATATTTGTAAGCCATTTTTTTTAATTTGAAGTGATCAGTTTTGTTTTGTTGATCGTGATGATAATGAAGTATTAATGGTGGTGTTGTAATTATATGTTGTGTTTTTAGTGAGAATCGTGCGGTATAAATTCAGAACAGCTTTTGCCATTGGATGATTGTTAATAAATCGAGATGAAGTAGATATTTAGAAGCATGTTCCTTAGATTTGATCTTCTAGTTGTGGGGTAATTTGCAAAACTTTGTTTCTGTTGCGATTGGAAGAAATTGTCTATCCATCTCGTTTTATCATAGTTGCCGTAATTTGTACTGTATTGTTGCCTTTAGTGTTTTGTTCATTGAAATCGTAAGATTCTAGTCGTGTTTTTAGTTATCATTGAAGTAGTGGTAATTGGTAGATAGGCTTGTTGTCCATTAATAATTTGGTTTCTTCCTTTCTCTTTAGAGGCCATGGTTTTGCAAAGAATGCGGTTTTTATCTTGCTCTTTTGCTTTTGAAAATGTTTGGTTTTGTGTTGTGATAATGAAAGTTGCTCGGGGATATGGATTATGCTGCTGAATAGGATACATTATTGTTTGTCTTGCCACCAAAATGCCTTGTTTGACTTGGATGCATAGGCACAGGTATTTGACTTGTAATATGTGGAATAACAATGAGTGACATACGTAAAGAAAGTTAATCTTTTGTTTCTCACCGCTTTGTGGGTTTTCTCATGGGTAATTCCTTTTTTATTCTATCTGCAGGCTAATGCTGCTTCTGGGATGGCTGTGCATGATGACTGTAAGCTAAAGTTCCTGGAGTTGAAAGCCAAGCGAACCTACCGCTTCATAGTATATAAGATCGAGGAGAAGCAGAAGCAGGTCATTGTGGAAAAGCTTGGTGAGCCAACTCAAACCTATGAAGATTTTACTGCCAGCCTTCCTGCTGATGAGTGCCGATATGCGGTTTATGATTATGATTTTGTTACTGAAGAGAACTGCCAAAAAAGCAAGATTTTCTTCATTGCATGGTAAATATCATATTCTGAAAAGCTAGAGCCCCCCCTTGTTCTTTTCCAGAATTTTACTTCTGATCATCTTTGCTAATGTTTATGTACTGTATCAAGGTCTCCTGACACTTCAAGAGTACGAAGCAAGATGATTTATGCAAGTTCCAAGGACCGATTCAAGAGAGAGCTAGATGGTATTCAAGTAGAGCTGCAGGCAACTGATCCATCTGAGATGGGTCTTGACGTATTTAAAGACCGTGTCAGCTCTAAATAGGAGTCTTTCCTAATGTTCGCTTCATTACCTAAGGTGAAACTTTAATAGTTTGTGGTGACTGTATGAATCTGTTATCTAACGGAATTACGATAATGGTTTGTTGTTCCAAGTTTCACCTAGTGCAGTTTGTCATCGTCTAGAACCAATTCAGCGACCTTTATGATGTCTTTATTGATTTGTTGTGGTGTGGAAGTTACGGAATGCGTAGCTACTTGGGGCTATTCCTACAAGCTAAGGTGTTCCAGTTTGATGGGTGAATGTTTTATTTCGAACTTTCATAAAAGTGGATGTTTCATTTTTCTTGTTACTCCTGCATAATTGGCTAGCAATCAATTACTGTTCATAATGCAGGTGCAGTTTTTCTTTGTAATTGATAATGCATAATGCCGTGGAACTTTTATATGTTAATATGCATCTCTATAGATAAAAATGATTTTGTAATGGAACTGCTAGTTTCGGATGAACTGGACTGTATAAAAAAAAAAGAGTTAGGTTTTTGAATAACCACTCTAAAAATCGAACTGAATTAGATACAGTTGAAAATTATCATTTTTCCGCCTAATAAATAAAGTAAATACTGTTTTCCATGATAATTTTGAAATTGTTCTACATTTTTTTTTTATGAGGTGGAAAACAGATAATTTTCTCGAAATTAATGGATAATTTGTACACATATCTATTGTATCTGATGGAAAAGTAAATAATTTTCAAAGTGTAGTTGGAAAAAGAGAACCAATTCAAAATTTTCGTGATAAATGGTACTTTAAGTTATTTATCAAGTGGAAATATATAATTTCCCTTAAATTCAAACATTCTGTTAATTTTACGCACCCATAACTAATTTTGAGGATTAAGTGTTAATAACTTGTGTATGTAAGTCCCCAAGGGACGTTATTTGGTGGTGTGGGGCTCAGGATCTCACCTTGAGGTTATGAGTTCGAATCCATAGAGTGTATTTCTTGTAAGGGCCTAAGATAACCGGAGGTTTTACCTCCTCCGCTTAAACCCGAAAGGGGTGGTTTGATGGTGGAATTTTCAATTATTATTTTTTTTAAAAAAAAACTTGTGTTTGTAAATACCCCTTTCACACATTTACTGCATTGCCATGTTTTTTTACCACAATGAGGGAGTTGGTAAAACTTTAGGGATAAGTGTGCGTAAGTATATCATTATTCTTTTTTCTTTTTGGGGAAATAGAGAAATTCATTCACTGAAAAGCCCGACAATCTGGCTTGTCTTTATTAATGGCAGCATCCGAATTAATCTTTAACCATCCCAGCAAAGGAGGTTTCCATCTTCTGATATGCTTGACTGACCACATCAAGCAACTATGGAGTCCTGATCTGCTGATATGCTTGAGCCATGGCCTCTGCCTTTGCTTTTAATTCCTCTATAGTTTCCTTTCGGTTTTCAAAAATACATAAATTTTGTGCCTTCCAAATTGACCAGCAGATAGCCACCTTCCGTGCATGTTTACAACTGAACAAAACATGATCAATTGTCTCCATCTGCCTCCTGCATAGCTGACATCGAGGTTCACAGAGAATTCTCGTTTTCCAGAGATTTTCCGCAGTTGGTAACAAGTTGCGAGCCGCTCTCCAAATGAAAATCTTTAGTTTTGCAGGGAGATCTCTCATCCAAATCAGGTACCACTGTTTGTTTTGATCAACTAAACAGCTGGGGGATTCAGAGTATTTTATTATCCGTGCTAATTGGTAACCACTTTTAACGGAGTAAATAATATTTTTATCAAAATGCCTTTCATCTTCCTTAAGCTTCTGCATACTTCGGGAAAACAACTTTAAGGTTTTTACATTAAAGTTCATTCCACCTTATCGTATGTCTTCCTCTTCCCCTTCCCCTTAGTGTGTCTAATTTTGTGCACGTATTCATAACCTATGATAATATTGTCCGTAATAAGCCTACCAAAGATAAAGTATTTTGGGAAGGTGAAATTACCTGATATAAGATCTGTTTCAGCCTATTTGTTATGGCTTCGGCCATAATTTTGTGAATAACATTACACAAACTAATAGGCATGAATTCATTTACTCTCTTTGGTTTCGAAATCTTAGAGATCAAGGCTATATATGTGTGATTCAAAGGCGTGATATGAGGAAAATTGACAAAGAGGAAATCCATATTATGAACAAAAATGATACACTCACACACACTTTCACTTAAAGTTTTACAAACTCTCTCACTGTAGCTACAAAGATTTACTGTAGACCACTGTAGCTACAGTGAGAGAATTTGTAAAACTTTAAGTGAAAGTGTGTGTGAGTGTATCATTACTCTATTATGAAAGTAAAAGGAATTATTACACCTTATATTGTGGGACACAATAAATCAATTGATTTGGGAGAAGTCGAGGGAACCAAAAGATTTGATTTAAAATTATACATGATAAATAAATAAATAAATAAATATAATAATAAAAATATTGTTATAATATTTTTCAAAATAAAGATAATAATATGTTTATAATTCGAATTTATTAAACAGTTTTACAATTGCCTTGATTTTTAAATTTTTAAACATAACTTTTGATTTGAAAATACATTGTCACGTCTTAATTTTACTATTCTTATAATTTTAGGTTTTGTTGTATCCTGAAAATACATTGTCTTAAGTCTTAACCTTACAGCAAAATGACGGGGATAATTAATATTAACTGTGGCCTTTGCTTGGATCATCATCTGGGGAAAGCAAAGCTTTCATTTTTGGTATGTAACAGTTTGTCAAAAGGCACTCGTTTATGGAACAAGGTCACGTTGATAGCAGAATTTGGAAAGTATGTCTTTGTGGAGAAAACAAACAAGAAGAGTAAGAAATATAGAACAGATTTAATTAATTCAAGGATAATTTGGGTATTTCAATGCTTCTCTGGAAATACAAGTTTGACATGGAAAAAAATAATAATGATTGGCGTCGCCCGGACTCGAACCGGAGACCTTCAGTGTGTTAGACTGACGTGATAACCAACTACACCACGACACCACCTTGAAATGAAAGCTTCTAATTTAATTAATATATATAAAATTTAAACAAGACCCATAAACTCAAACCGCGTGATTCTGACGATTCGTCCCTTTTCTCTTGATGACATCATCAAGAACAACAAAAAGTCCGAATTCGTAAACTTTATCAGTGAACTTTTATTCGCTCCTAAGAATTGTTCCTTGCTGTGTTGATGGTACATATTTTTATCCCGATTAAAAATTCCGATCAAATTTCGGAATATTTTTTTTATCCCAAATATAAATAGTCTCTTCTCCCAATTCAGATAAGAGAACCCGAATCATTTAGTGTGATTTTCGTCATTGTTCAAAAACTGATACAAGATTTGGGAAATCTAGGCATATCCCGACCAATTGCATCTCTAGTTTCGTCATGAATGTGAAAGCTGCATCGTCATTGTTAACTAACACACCTTCGTTCTGTGTGTTAGTTAACACTATAGCTTTCGGGTAGCCTCGTCCGAGTCTAAGATCTACAGATGAGATGAATCTACGTTCTGTAACTTCACAAGAATCAGAATGGCAACACTATCGCCAACAATAAGTCTACGAGACACGTAGACCACGAGTATCACAGTACATATACTACAACGCAATAAAATTAATCAGTAATGTCCAAAACAACCTAATAAGCTATAAAGAAGCTTGACCATATTGTAAATCTAGTATGGGCAAATTAGGGATTCTCTCCTGCTCTCGCTTTCCCCCAGCTGGAAAAGACCAACCTCAACAGGGTATAAAATATTGCTTTAACACAAGACATAACGAAGTTCCAACAAGAAGAAGGCCAGTACCATGGATATAGAAGTCGAAAAAACAGACTTATGACATGCCGTGGGTATTGCCCAACCTATTCCAAAACATTAGAAGAATTATAATTGATATTAGCGGATGATGAAACAATATTTTTCTTAGAACATGATAACTCACGGGGAAAAGGAAATCCAAAGCATCCCAGGCTGCATGACGAACAGCTCTAGTGGGATACAATGGACCACCAGGAGAAGTGAAGCTGTACAAACACGTCTTTAACCTTGTACTCGTTTTCATTCTCAGTTCCATCCCTGCGTAAACCAATCATATCTCCCTGTTCAGAAGAACTAGCCTAACATCTGTCAGATATAGAAAAAATTTAACCTCATAAGGGATGAAATAGTAATATACCCTGCAGAACTTTAATCTGTGAAAGATAATGCAACAGAACTGGTTCCACCTTCAACTTTTGAAGCTGACAATGAGAGATTTACAATACCACGTGAATATAGCGGCAAAAATAAAGAAACTTAAAGAAAACCCTCAACTGAACTCTACTATGACTTGTTCCTACAACAAATTTGCAAGAAGGCCAAAGCATCAGCTCTACCTGGTCTGCCACTTCAATAACAAAGAAGTCAGCTGGACCACCAATCAAGAAAGCATTTGGAAAAACAGGAAACTGCTTCAAGAAGCTTTCAAGTTTATCAACTGTATGAAACAATTATAGCGTTAAATTATGTAATAAAGATCTCATATTCAAAATTCAAATGATGGTCAAATCTACCTGAGTTGTAAAAGAATATGAACCTTGAAAGTAGAAGAAACAGATCTCGCTGAGCCTGACGATTAAAAAACAATACGCAAACAATTAGAATATAAAAGTCCACATCTGAATCAATAGCAGCATTTAATTGAAACTCAAAGTATTAATGGCTCACCTGCAGAGGAATTTTATTTAACCGTGCAGGTTCCAATGCAACTTGCTCAAGAAGATACTGTATCAAATGCACAGGACACGTATTGGACAGAAGGGGAAAACGAAGAAAAAGAATCAGTTAATAAATATTCCAGAAAATATGTGTTTATTTGATCAATTGCCGCTTTTGTTCTCCAAAGCTCTTACCCGAAAGAGGGACTCGAAGCGCCTTGTGTTTGTCTGGATGTCAATCCTGCAAACATAAGGTTATACTGTCAGTCTACACATGAATACATTACCAAAAGACTTTTTCCCACCCCTTCTATCTCTCTCTATCGCACACACATGGACACAGAGAGAGACTGGGACAAGCTATCACTTCAATTTCATCAGACATCCCTACTTATCGACAACCTGAGTGACCCAGGTGAAGCAGAAATTTTGGCGCATGGCCAAAACTGATTATGACAACCACTTAAAAGTTGGATCTCATTTATTTCTACCAGATCAATAACCACTCTTGTCACATGGTTTTAGGATAAGATATACCAACATAGAATATGCCAATTGTTTAAAACCAGAACAAGAACACCACAAACGAAAGATAGTACAGCTCAAAGCTAGACCTCATACAAAAAGGCTAAGTAAAATCCCAGTGAAGAAAACGAATTACAGATACACCAGTGTGTTGGAAATCAATTATTGATTTGCAGGATAACAGGAGGGTGTGTAACAGACAACAAAACGATTATTTGCAAACATTCAAAAAAACAAGTCAAATGGTAATAATACCAAAATTAAATGTTTTTAGCAATGAACATTCTACTTTATAGATTTCATATGGAATAATTTCCATAAAGCATGCAATCACAAATTTGGATAAAACTATAGAAGCAAGGGACAAAGGATAATCTAAAGAAAATTTGAAATTTCACAAAATCAAATTTGATAATAATTTATTTCCAAAAGAATGAGCATCAAAAGGCATCAATCATGCAATAGTAGCTGGCAGCAACAAGATTGAGCTTTAAAAGCTATCAGGATCAACTCTAGAGGTAATCACTCAAGCACTAGCAACATTTATATAATTGATAAAATTCATACCAGAAAACATTGGTAGCACCTTGAACAAGAGCAGATGAGTAACGCAGAAGTGCTTCATTATTGTCAAGTTGAATTTCAAATAGCTGTAAAAGAGAGACAAATATTTACACATCAACACCATGACAAACATATATTAATAATCTCTCTACAACCTTCATTAATCCAAAACATATTTATCATATTTCTAGCATAACAATATATCACCAATGTAGCTGCAAAGCAATCCCT